>JAJEJH010000679.1:0-112641 GCA_026122585.1 Anacardium occidentale | reverse complement strand
CTAACCCTAGGATGTTACATGCTATATTATTTTATCTCATTTTATCTTCATATACTGCTTTATAGCCATTAGAAAAACTTTCCATGTTTTATGCTTCATTTCTCATTCTTTATCAAATTTTATGCTTAAGCGCGGCGTGCGTGGCCAGGCACACAGGCGTGCCTAGCAAACACACGGGCGTGCATGGCAAAAACACACAGGCGTGTGTGAAGACACACGGGACTGTGCATTGGCCGTGCTAGCTTCTGAAATTTCTACACTTTTCATGAAATAAACACACACACGACCATGTGCCCTAGGGACACGATCGTGTCCCCCTTGCAATTCAGCCGTACACACTTCATGCATACAGGCATGACCCTGTAAAAGAAAAGGCACACGGGGGTGACCTTGCATAAGAAAAGGCACATGGACGTGCATCTGCAAGCATACGGGCGTGTGTCTTGCTCAGCTTTGGCAAAAGCTTACCGGAAACTTGCAAGATTCCACACCAAAGCTTAATCAATATGAAATTAATAATAAAACATGTATTTCTAGCACTTCAATTAACACACAACATACTTCAATTTTATCCATAACATGCCACATCATAAACCACCATTAAAACCATCATTCTTACACATATTCATACACATACATACACAAGCATGGTTCTTGGATGGAAATCAACTTCACAAGCCCTTTTCTTTTCATCATATCAACACATAATCATTTCACATAAATCATAAGCATGAAAATAACACAGCCAAACATTATCAAGCAATCAAACACAAGCTGGGAAACTCAAAGAAAAGGCAAGGAAACACTTACCTCTTGCCATGACGGTTGGATTCTCTTTCTATCTAATTTCTTTTTTCTCTAGTTGGATTAGGAGCTGCTAACTACTGCAAAATAACTCTAAGGTTGGGAGTCTCCGAAAAAAAAAGGAAACCTTAGCTAAAAATGGGTAAAAGCGGTTGAGAACACTCTTAAACTCACCATTTCTTTCTTCATTCAAACCTGCACGGGAGTGTAGCCTAAGGTGTACGAGAGTGCACAAAGGAAAATGAAGAAACTTTATTTCCTGTGCTTCACATGAAAGAAACCTTCTAAGGAGAATCATGCGCAAGCCATACTAGTTCTGGAAACTTACTACTTCATCCCTAAACTCTTCTAACTCTCAATCTATTACTATTTCTCACATCTAACCCCTAAATTCTAGCCTAAAAGACATATCTAATCCTAGGATGCTACATGAAGTTTTCAATTATAATTCTCTATGTCTCTTTCTTCTTTTTGCTTATGCTTATTCTTAATCTGTTGTTTCATCTATTATTCGACTTAAAATATTTGATATGTTTCTTTATTACTGATATTTTGCTGAATAAAAAAAAAATCTCTGATTTTCACTAGGAACACAGGTGTGCATTATCAGACGCACAGACGTGCATACAAATGCATGGGTTATGTGCCAATCATGTAGCCCAACCGTGCTAGCTTCTAGAATTATGCTTACTCTTCTTTTCTGCTAATGCACTGTCGTGCCTTTAGGCGCATAATTGTGACCCTATTATAATCTAGTCATGCATGTCTAACATGTATGACCGTGACCTTGCTAAAACAAGAATGCATAGGTATGCGTCCTTGGGCGCACTGGCATGCATCCTGCTCTGTGTTAGCAACTATGGTTGAAACATGTAAAATCACCACTAATCTCAACCCAAATCTTTATCAAATTTCAATTATACTTATTATAACATATATTCATGCTAAATACACTTCTCCAAACATATTTTCTCATCAATAACAGCCAAATCAACCTAACATTTTTCTAAACCCTTAAATACACACGTACATACATTAAGGAAACTAAACATGCTTCCATCACCAAATCTCTCATCTATTTCATTATCATCATCTTATAAACATGCTAATAAACTGGAAACATACTTCTATAACTAAATCAACTCATCCAAAGAAATATAAGCTATAGAAACAAGGAAAAAGGTAAGTAAATACTTACTTGAAGCTGCTAATGAATTCAATCTCTCTATCTTTAGCTTAAACTTGACTAGTTTCACTACTAAAAGCAGACTAATCTTTCTCTCAATTGATTAGGGTTAGCTAGAGAGGAAGAAATGGAAAATGGGTGAAAAAACTAACTAAACGAGCAAATGAAAATTTTGACTTTATATATCAACAGACATGCACGAGCATGCAACAAGATGCACAGGCGTGCATAAAGAGAAAGAGATGCACGGGTGTATGTGTACAGATGCACAGTCGTGCTCTTTCCACAAGCTATATATAAAGCCCCTAAAAAGACTATTCTACCTTTCTAACTCAATGAAGCTAACCTCTGACTGAGAAATCTTTCTTTTAACCCTGATTCAAGGCTTAGAAAGACCATTCTAACCTTGAGATGCTACAGGCATGAAGTTTTTGCCCTCCTTCTACTGAGCATGTTGTAGCATGATACTGCGACATGCAGCTTCTGGAATTTTCATGCGCCTCTTGCATTCTCCAATGTTGTAGCATGATGCCACGACATGTAGCTTTCAGAATCTAAAATTTTAGTCTTCGTCAAAGTTGTAGCCCTAGATGTCTAATTTCATTTGGATTTTGAACCACCTCATTTGAACTTTAAAATCTCTAGTTATGACTATTTTAGTACTCAGTGGTCAGACACAGAATTTCACCGAGAAGATCTGAATTTGCGACAACGGTTGAGGGCCCAAAAAAACTCAAAATTTTTCCCATAATAGCTTTCTGAAAAGCTTGAGATGTCCACTACAACTTTAATGAAGAGTAAGTTTTCATTTTACTACTTAAACTTATTGAAAATCCTTGGTTTCCCGTTATGGCATACAATACTCTCCTTCCCTGTTTACGCTTTAGTTGCTCATTCTTTCTTGGACTAAATTCGAACCACCGGCTAGTTCTTCATAAATGTCTTTTTGACTTCATTTTCATTGAATTCACATTAAAACCAACATTTTCTACAAAATCATATATGAAAATCCGTGATCCCAAAATATGCACATAATAAGGGTAAAATAGTCAATCACCCTTAAAACTCTATAAATTGACCACAAAATTATTCATGGAATTGACACTTATCAATTTATAAAATAATAAAATAAATTTTATAAAATTATTAAAAATATATTAAAAATATAAAAATATTTTAAAAAATTAAAAACAACCACGGTCATTAGCACTGATAACGTAGTTGTCGATAATAAAATCAAGTGGCTGGATTGACCGCCTCTTATTTTGGAAGAGATGAAAAAGATTAGCTACTTTTACCAATAAAAAAATAGTTAAAAATGGTCGAAAATGGGGCTATGGCTGTTGGTAGAAGTGGCGAAATCTAGAAAATTAAAATTCCCAATCTGCAATCATTCTTCTGATCCTAAACTAAATTTTCTTAGCAAAGACATGCGCTAGTAATGATGAATTGAAACCTAAAACCACAGAAAATTTAAATCTTCTCTACCAATCCTCCATTAAAAAATGATCCTCTAATAATGATGAATCTCACATTTAACTCTTGCAATCCAATTTTTATCCAGTCACCTGAAGTACTTAATATAATGGATCAAGAGTATTCAGTGTGAATATCCATTCAGTTAAAATGACTAAAAAAAAACATTAATAAAAGCAAATCGACTTTACCAGCAAGATAGCATCAATTTTAAACTGCAATTTAAAATCTTCAGAAGTATTGTCTCCTACCAGTACTAACGTAGAAAGACACAACCAAGAAATGAAAGGAATAATAAAATAACATTAAAATCAGTGCCTCACTTCCAAAATACATCCATCCATTGTCGAAATGTACTTGCAATTATATTCAATTTTACCCTTTTAACCGTTAAACCATTATGGGTATGGTCAATTACACTAAAGTTTTGGAAGTACAACCATGTTTTTAATAATAAAATAATAATAGTACAACCAAGTTCGCATTTTACTACTTTTCTGTTCTCAATTTCATGACGTGGATTAATTTCAGTCTTATAGGTAATTCTATACTTTCGACTGCACTTTCTGATGTCATAAAGTCACAAGACAAATTATATGCTGCAATGCATGAAGTCGACACTAATACGAGACAGAACCCGGTATTTTCTTCATGCTCTTCAAACAAGCAACGAAAAAACAAAAAGAAGTCCAACAAGAAATTATGCATACATGATCAGTAAGTTTTGAAAGAAGTCTAACAAGAAACGTGCACAGATGCTCAGTAAGTTCTGATTTGTGATTCACTTGTTGGTTATGTTCTCCTGTTTTTTTTTTTTTTTTTTTTTTGTTTTGATTTTCTTTATGCGTTAGGATTTCTTATGGCATATTCTTACCTTCTATTCTATACTATAAAATTTTGTATGTTTGCCATTAATAGTTAGTTGAATTAGATCATTCTTTCACCGAACCATTTTTTAGAAGCATTACTTTGTCTAATTTCATTTACTTTTCCATTGCCACCCTCTCTTCCCGGCATTAAAATCCATGTAGAGACTTACAATCCTCTCATTGGTGTAGGATGTTGTGTTTTCTTTTCTTCCGCCTCCTTGAGGAATCACATCATTACCTCAACGGAGTTCTATTTCCCAATTTTTATTTTTTTTTTAACAATTTTCTTGTTTATCTATATTTTATATGTAAGATATAATTCATAGCATGTTATTTCAATTATAACTAAACAAATAAGCAAGTTTTGTGAAAACATACCTCTTGTTAGAAATTTTGACTCAATTCAAGAAGCGTATTACAATGTTTCTTCTTCCCATGAGTCATCCTCTTTAATATTAAAATGATATAGTGCTTTTAAATTCAACATTGAAACTTTATGGTAGATAAAAGTTTATTTTCAGTGAAATTTTGAGGATTAGAAAGTTGTGTACGTTTTTTATAGATTATATTTACACTTTCATCAAATGTAGTGATTAACAGTAGACATATTGACTGTCTTAAATTATTTAATGATAATTTTAGCCTTTATTATAAAGTATAAAAATCATATTATCCCTCCCTATAAATATTAGAATTTTAATACATTTATAATTCTAACATTCTCCCACTTAGTCTTGTACTTTATAACATCATTCACTACACACTCTATGTTTAAGTAGAAAAATGGCATTATATGAATTATAGTGGTGGATTTTTAAAATGCAAGTATTACCTTTCATGAATTACAACATAATTTTTTTTTTCTAAATAAACTTAAATATAAATTCAAATTTTATGAATAAACCTCAAATGTTTATTTCTTGTACAAAATTATGTTTGTCTTCTTAACAAAATGTATATAGCTCAATGATAACAAACCAACAGATTCAATTATATATATATATATATATATATATGTAAGAAACCTTTATAGCTACACAAATTAAAAAAATTTAAAAGTTTTATCTTAATTTTAAAAAAATAATTAAAAAACAATTCAGGGGTCTACATGGGGTCGTCCCTGCTCGTGAAGGCATCAGCGCAAACCCTCTTGCGGGTGGTCATTGAAATCAGCGGGCTGCCTTATTTGCTTGTTATTTTACTGTTGATTTTATTTGATTATATCTTGCACTCACCATATTTGTCTTGTATGGCTATATACTTTTTTAGGCTGTTTAGGAATAGAATTTTGTATAAAGGTTGTAATTTAATTGATTTTTTTTTTTTTTTTTTTAGGTTTGTTTAGAAATAGAATTTTGTATTAGGTTGCATGCCAAATGTTGAAAACTAATTATTATTTTTTATTGGATGTGATTATTTAATTGCTCCGTATGTATGTTTAATAACAAAAGAAAATTAAGAATGTCGAAACTTAATTAAAATAAATCAAATAATAGAGTCTAGCCTTTGGGTTCAACAACATGGGTGTCTAATACATTTCCTTTAACATATTTAACTCTTTGAACCTACCCATTGGACAAGTGAGGATGAGATTTGGTTCTTCACAAAGAATTCTAAAGTCCATCATCTTCACTGATTATTTTTCAAGTAAAACCTTGGATGGTGACTTCATTAAAAAAACTCTATGATGAGTCTCAAACCTATTCACGTGCTCCTCTCGGTCATGAAAGGATGATTAAACAAAAATGACAATTTTCACCTAATATAATATAGCAAAAACCCATCACAAGTCACATGGAAAAATCATGGATTTTGGTGAGAACCAAAAGGTGTTTAGTGGGAATTTTTTGATTCGCTTTTATTCATTATTCTTTTTTTTTTTTAATTATTATTTCGTTTTTTGTCCTTTATTTTATTTGGGTTTCCTTTAATCAACCTTGTGTAAAATTTGATTGACATGAGAATTAAAAATAAATCAATTAATTCATAGGATATCACATATATTGTAAAATACTAAATTATAAATTTTAAGATTATACGAATAACTGAAAGTCCTTACAATTTGAATTTGTAATGCTACTATGATGTTGCCGAAATTACCTACATTGAAATAGTAGGTCTTTTGTTTTTGAAACCTTTTTGTATAAAAACTTTAATAGTAAAGCTATACTATATGAGTTTTGAAAAAAAGACGTAATCAATATATAGTAGATTAATGGATTCTCATCAAAGATCTAATTAATCTTACAACTCACACTAATATTATCCACCAATAAACTCATACTAATAAATTGAAAAAATTATACGAAACAATTATCAATGTCAAAAGTGAACGATTGTATGCTCTACTCATATATTGTTAATCACATATTGTGTTATAGACTTATGTCTGGATGATGTGAATAGTCTTACAATTTATAATCGTAGTATTGATATTCGATAACTTATTATTTTACTTTTGCTTTTAAATTATATTTTATAATTTTAAAAGATTTGTTCAGTTGAATACAAGGGGAATATTACATCATGAGATTTTATATACTTTACCCATATAATTCTAATGTGAGTTTGATGGATTTTGAATAAAAGGGTGTCAATGATACGCAGGGTTATTTATTTATAAAATTATTTTCACACACAAACCTTTGATGTATGATCATGTCTATTTTAATAATTAATAAAATTATATTTACGAATAATAAGTATTTATTAATATACAAATAATAATATATTATTATATGATTAAATATTATTTTTTTATTAATTTAAAATTATTTAATTATATAATAATATATTATATAATTTGCCAAATTTCAGGCATAAAAGAACTTTGTTGTATTATTTGTGATATTTAAATATTTAATTTGTTGTATTTTTTAACCGTATAATTATTATTTTTAAAACAATTTAAAAGTATATTTAATTTTAAAATTTTTAAACTAAACTTACAAAACTTTTTCAAATTTCAAAATCCCCCTTACTAATTTTTAATATTTCTAAATTATTTAAAATTACTCTTTGCCCCCCAAATATATAATTATATGCCCCTATCTATGTTTGTAATAGTTATTTTTTTAGTTATTTAACTGAAATTATTATAAACTAGAGTAAAAAAATATTTGACAAATTTTTGGGTATAGTTTGAGGTATTTTCATCTTTTCAAAAATTTTATAAAAAGTTTAACAAAATTTGTTAACAAAGTAAATGAGGAGCGAGAATTTAGCTTTTAAACTTAAAGTAAGAATCTGTGATTTCATAAAACATTGGGTCGGAAATGGGCAATTTGGGCCAATAAATATTATTTTTTTAATTTTAGTAACATATGTTTCTCATGTGAGAGAGAGACAGGCACTATCCCTTACAAATAATTTTGAAAAGAAATCACAATTTCAAGGGATCCTGCAGGCTCAAAGCTTCCCACAATCATTCACAATTTCACAAAAATTTAGCCATGGGCAAAACTAGTGTCGATTGGTCCAATCTTCCCCAAGACCTCCTTGGCTCTATCGGAAACCACCTCCATGCCCGCCACGATATCCTCCGTTTCCGCGCCGTCTGTAACTCATTTCGATCCTCACTTCCTTCGACAACCAAACTTCTTTCCCCTCTTTCAAATTACAAAATTTTGTTGCCGAATGGTGTAACAACACAAGCTGACTGTACAGGCCCGCTTGTAATTTCTGAGAGCACGGTGTACGCAGTCGAATCCCTCCAAAGAATCTCCCACGCGCAAGAAACTCCCGAAACGTGGCTGCTCAAAGTCCAGGAATCAAACCCCGGAAAAGTTAAGTTTCAGGATCAGCTGTTCAGGATTTGTTTCCAAAACTTCCCCCAAATGTTGCCAAAATGTTTGAACTTGCTCGACTATCAAGTCAAGGAGCTTATTCAAGTTTACCAGCTCGAAATGGAATCCAACAACAGGTCGCCTTCTTGCTTCAGAAAAGTAATTGTCTCGCGTGATAGTGAACTCGCAGTTATGGCATTAATCAAAGGAGGAAGAGTGGACGTCTGGAGAAGCCGAAACAAAACTTGGGCAACCATCGATAAAATCGATTGCGATGATTTTTATTTCGAAGATATTATTTATCATAACAAAAAATTCTACATATCGGGCTCCAATGGTCGTTCTCTAACTGTTGATCCTAATTCTTTGAACATTACTGAAGTTGCAGCTCCGATCACTAGATTGAATCGCGGGTTGATGTGTTTTGTAAAATGGCACGAGGATTTGTATTTGATCGATAAATATTGGTTGGAGAAGTATAACAAATTTGGCTTCATGGTAGAGTGTGACAGCAAGCGTTCTGCGGCTCGTTTGGATGTTTATAAGCTTGATGAAGAGAAATGGGAATGGATTAAGGTGGAGGATGGATTGAAAGATCGAGCATTGTTTCTGAGCGAAGAATGTTCAATTTTTCTGCCGGCTGAGGAGTTCCATGGATGTAAGGGGAATTGTATTTATTTTTTTGATAAAAAATTGTCTAAAGTTGCTAATATTATGATTTTTGACTTTGAGACTGATACTGTTAGATATGTGTCTCAAAATTAAATTATTTAGATAATGAGTGAAAATTACAGGTTATAATTTAAAATTTACATTGTATTTATTTTTTTTACATATTTAATTTCATAAAAATGACTTTTTTTTTTTTTAGATAAACAACAACACCAAAAGTTTGATGAAGTGACAAATTCCTACCCATGAAGTGTGAAATAACAAAATTCTCAGTTATTTGTTATATATGTTAATAGGTTGATAAAGATATTATCAAACTAAATAACATTTTACTCCTAAAACTTTATAAACAAAATCTACTTGTAAAAATAAATATGAATGTTAATGATGTATAATTGTATTTTTAAGGGTAATTATAATTTTAAAAAATTTTAAGAGTACTAATAAAATTTTAAGGGTTTTTCAAAATTTAAAAAAATTTAGGGTATTTTTAAAAATTTTAAATTTATTATATTTCTCAGTAATTTTAAAAGTGAGAATTACATTCTAAAAACGCAATAAATTAGAAATATAAATACTATTTTATAAAATATTAAAATTATAATATATTTTCAATAATATATAAAGTGTACAAAATAATGTTTCAAAAAAGTAGTAAAATATATGTTTATCTCTTATAAATTTTTAAAAAATAAAATAAAAACCATTTAACTGTTAAAACTAATTATTTATTTTGATATAAGAGAAATTTTTTTTTTTTATTTTTAACTTAATAAGCAAGAATATACCATGTCATCACATCTTGGATTAAAAACAATCATTTGGCCTTTTTCCTTTTAATTGTCATTTTTTAATATTGTTAAGGCCGATGAACGAACTCCCGTTGATAAGATCAAGTTATTTATTTTATTATATCAGAGTCTTATCAAGTTAATAAATTTTGTCGTACCTCTACAATGCCCTTATTTAAAACATTTATTTTTTTTAGTAAAATTAGTATTAATCACTTAATTATTTGTGGCATTATAGAGAGGCTCGTTGACTTCAACAACTCCTTTCAAATGTAGAGGCAAAGCATTAAATCTTCCCAAATCTTGCATGTATCCCCCAATTGCGGATACTTATTTATTAATTATTATCCACTTAGCTGCTTGGGTGTAACTTCGGGTAATAAAGTTGGATATGAAGATTAAATAAATATTAAGCTAAGAAAAATCTAAACAGGCTGTATGAATGTAGCCAATTAGTTACAGGTGTCTCTATTCAAATGATTTTTGAGAACTTACAAGGCTTGCATTAACCTTCACGATCTCATTGAACCTCTCTTCTTCTTGCTGTTATAGGCTGCGGCCATGGATGACATCACGAAAACTTGCTTGTTTACCTCAGGTTGAAGAGTCAATTATATCTCTCTCTGAATTTGCTACCTGGTTGAAAAGCCTTTCAAAGATGTTACGGGATGTTTAAGTAACTAAATTTAGTTTGGCCAAAAACCTTATCTGCAGTCAGGGTTTACTAAAATAACAAAACCTTTTCTTGAAGTCTGAAAAAATTAAATACGAAAAATACGAAAAACTAAATTACTGGTGCCAACATTTAAGGAGTTAGAATAGGCGACAGGAAAAACTAGTTTTCAGTGTACCATTCAGGCAGGGATAATGTTGGCCCCAATTATATGAAAGATACGTATTTATGAAATCTGAATACCAATTATATGTAATAAATATATTTATATTTTTAATAAATTATAATAAATAATTTATTATAAATAAAAATATTTTATTACAATAATAAATCAAACACAGACCAAATCTTTGAATTCAAATTTTATTGTATAAAAGTTTTAAAAAAATGAATCAAACTCATTAATGAATGAACTTAACACAAATATATATTTATTTATTATATTTAATTTAATTTGAATTCAATCTTAGGATCAATCAATTGGAAACACCAAAGGGGACGATTTGAAATATGCGGCAAGTTTTCATTTAAGCTTGGTGGCTAGATGAGTGGAAGATGGGACTAAAAATCAATGTTTTTTTTTTAACAATTCGTGATGAAATGAAGTCTGATGCATTAATTACGTATTTGATTGACAGTCCAAAATGTTTGATAAAAAATCAATGGTTGAGATTAATTTAAAATATGTGAGCAAATGTAAATGTGACACCAAGAGGGTGATGTGATCATTCAACTTGTACAAATTGAATTAAAAACTTTTTTTTTTGAAATTGAAGCAAATGAAATGTCACAATCGGTTAAACATGTTATGAATACGAAGGAAAACCAAAACTCTTCAATTGAAATTTATTCTTCTCATTTGAAAACTCTTTATATTTTTTATGAGATTTCGAGTCAATGAATAAAGATTAGTGAAAAGAGATAATGACGACAATGATAATATCCACAACCAAAATTGAATTTAAGGACAATGATTTTTTCGGTAGTATTCGATGGTAACTTGTGAACAACAACGATGATTGTACTATTTTTTGAAGGTTGGTTGACAATATCTTAACACTTTAGAAATGCTACTTGGTAACGGGGCTTTGGTTTTTTTCCCACAATCAAGGTTTGGTCTTCCTCTGACTTATATCGTTTAAGTTAATGTGTGTAATAATTTTATGTTCTAGGTCATCAACTCTTTATATGTGTTACAATCTATTGTATTTCATATATATATATATATATATTCATGTTTTTTCAATTTTTTTTTTATTGAGCAAAGTCGTGGCTTATGTTAGGGTTTTTAATATTTTGTTGTAGTGCATGGACAAGTATAGGGTTTTTATTGTTTGTGTATATTATTTGTATGGAAATAATTTCCTTTTTCTAATCTTCTTGTTACTATGTTTATATACTGTATAAGTTTGTTTTTAATATATGATAGTTATGTATATGTTACATTTTGTTTTGGGGTTTTCACAATGTAGTTTAAGTTTTTAGTATTATCGGTTTTGGTTTAAGTATGATTTCTGAGTATTGTATGTTAGATTTTAATACACTAAAGCGCATTGTTTATAATTTGATTACTTATTATAACTTATTGTATCTAACAATTTCGGGTAGGGTGTTTGTGTGGTGTTTATAATCATTGTATATATATTGTGAGAAACCCCAAAGACTAGATGACAGATAACTTAGAAAGGGGCGGTGGAGAGAAAATAAATTATTTAGAAACTTTTCCAATTTCAAAACTTTTTCCTATTCTACCAACTCAAGTATTACTAAATATATATATATATATATATATATATATATATATATAAGCACAATTAAGTAAAATGACTAAGCAAATAAACATAAATTAAAGAGAGCAAGGGATAGAATTTGGTCAGCCAATTTAGAGTGGTTCGGACTTTCTCCACGCCTCCTACGTCCACTACTTCAAGCAATCCCGCTTGAAGATTTTTCTTCCATTAACTTCAACCCCGAATTTACAATAGTTTTGATCCAAGGGATTTTACCATTCATACACTAGTTTTGATACAAGGGATTGTGCCATTAATTTAGTTTTAACAAGGATTACGCCTCACACTAGTTTCACGGGATTGCACCCAAGGGTTTGTGGAAATATTACAGGAATTTGCCTCTCAAGGCTGATACAGCAAATAAGCTCACAAGGTTTTTCTCTTAAAGAAATACGAATAGGTTTTGCGAGAAAAAAATGGAGAAGAGATTAGAGAATGTAAGAGTGTGAGTTTTGGTCCTGATTCTCTTACTCTTCAGTCTTCAAATCATTTCCAATTTATATGAATGGAATGAAATAGCCGTTGGAATAATTTGAGAGTCGTTGGAAACTTTCTGGGAAGTTACACGGGTGTGTCCATCTCTTACACGGTCGTGCTTCCTTTGTTTTGCACTTTCTAACGATCATATTTTTCTATCGCGCGTACACACACGGGCATGTGTTCCATACACACAAGGTCGTGTGTCCTTAAAGTTTCAGTTCTTCAGGGTTCCAAAAGGCTACACAATTGTATGCACGATAATTGCACTGTCTTTACACGATCAATATTTTTCAGGTAACTTAGGCGTGTGTTGTAGTTGCATGGACGTGTATCTAACAAGGTCTTTCTTACACAAGTACGGTTGGGTATACACGGGAGTGTGTGCCCTTCACTTAGCACATGATTGTGTGCTCGAAAAATACATGGTCGTGCGTCCTGCTTTCTTCGTAGAGGGATGCTTCGCACGACTCAACCAAAGCGTGTGTTGAATTCATAGTTTACTCATAGTCGTGCTTAATAATAAATTTCCAATAGGGACTTAAGCCGAAACATTGTTAAGGCTGATGAATGAACTTCCTTTGATAAGATCAAGTTATTTATTTTATTATATCACCGTCTTTTTAAGTTAATAATTATTTGTGGCATTGTAGAGAGGCTTGTTGACTTCAACAATTCCTTTCAAATGTAGATGCAAAGCATTAAATCTTCCCAAATCTTTCATGTATCCCCCAATTGCGGGTACTTATTTCTTAATTATTATCCACTGAGCTGCTTCCCTATATCTTCGGGTAATGAAATTGGATATGAAGATTAAATAAATATTAAACTAAGAAAAATCTAAACAGGCAGTATAAATGTAGCCAATTAGTTACAGGTGTCTCTATTCAAATGATTTTTGAGAACTTCAAAGTTTGCACTAACCTTTACGATTTCATTGAACCTCTCTTCTTGCTGTTGTAGGCCGCGGCCATCGATGACATCACGAAAACTTGCTTGTTTACTTCAAGTTGAAGACTCAATTATACCTCTCTCTGAATTTGCTACCTGGAAGGAATTTGATGGAAAAGCCTTTCCAAGATGTTACGGGATATTTAAGTAACTAAATTTAGTTTGGCCAAAACCTTACCTGCAATTAAAGTAAAGTTGAAAAAAATCAAATACTTGAAGTATTATTATTAATAAATTCTGATAGAGTTAAGGTTATAATAGTAATTGTGGTTTCAAATAAAAAATTAAACTTTATTAGATTTTAAAAGTTGAAAACGAATTTTATATAAATTAATAGGGCAAACATTCAATGACATAAGAAAATGTGACAAGATGAGAGTTAAATTCAAACTTAATATATTTAAATTCGTTTTTAAATTTAATTTGAATAAATTTAAAACAAATTAATCAAATTCGAATCCAAACTATACTATTAAAAATTTTTAAAAAGAAATCTGAATACAAACAACATGAAATAAACATGTTTATGTTTTTAATAAATCATAATAAATATATAATAAATAAATAAATTTTGTTATAATAATAATTCGAATATGAACCAAACCCTCAAACCAAAATACTAATCCAAATTTTATTATATAAGAATTCGATGAATACAAATTGAATATAAACCGGACCTATTAATGAATGAACCGAATCCAACTTGAATCTAGCCCTAAGACCAATTGGTTTGCTACACCAATCGGGGGATGACTTGAAATTTGTGGCAAGTTTTCGTTTAAGCTGGGTGGCTAGATGAGGAGAAGACATGTGATGATGGGAAAAAAAATCAATTATTTTTTTGAACAATTCGCAATGAAGTGAAATCTGATGCATCAATTACATATTTGATTGACAATCCACAATATTTGATAAAAAATCAACAGTTGAGATTAATTTAAAAAAGGTGAGCAAGTGTGAAAATGACACGCGGAGGGTGATATGGTCATTTAATGTGTATAAATTGAATTAAATTTTTTTTTTTTGAAATTGAAGTAACTGAAATTGCCACACATGGTCAAACGCGTTATGAAGATGAAGGAAAACCAAAACTCTTCATTTGAACTTTATTCTTCTCATTTGAAAACTCCTTATATTTTCTATGAGATTTCGAGTTAATGAGTGAAGATTAGTAAAAAGTGATTATTTTACATTGTATTTATTTTTTTTACATATTTAATTTCATAAAAATAACCTTTTTTTTTAGATAAACGACAATACCAAAAGTTTGATAAAGTGACAAATTCCTATCTATGAAGTGTGAAATTACAAAATTCTCAGTTATTTGTTATATATGTTAATAGGTTGATAAAAATATTATCAAACTAAATAACATTTTACTCCTAAAATTTTATAAACAAAATTTACTTATAAAAATAAATATGAATGTTAATGATGTATAATTGTATTTTTAAAGGTAATTATAATTTAAAAAAATTTTAAGAGTACTAATAAAATTTTATGGTTTTTCTAAATTTTAAAAAATTTATGTATGTTTTTAAAAATTTTAAATTTATTATATTTCTATTAATTTTTAAAAAGTAAGAATACATTCTAAAAAATAAATATAAATACTATTTTATAAAATATTAAAATTATAATATATTTTCACAGTGTATGGAATAATTTTGTTAAAAAGTGGTAAAATATATGTTTATCTCTTATAAGTTTTTAAAAAATAAAATAAAAACCATTTAACAATAAAACTAATTATTTATTTTGATATAAGAGAAAAATTTTAATTTTTTTTTTTTAACTTAATAAGCAAGAATATACCATTTCATCACATCTTGGATTAAAAACAATCATTTGGCCTTTTTCCTTTTAATTGTCATTTTTTAATTATCTTCTAACACAAGAGAGTAGGAGAGTCACGCTACAAAATTAATAATAAATTTCCAATACAGACTTAAGCCGAAACATTGTTAAGGCCGATGAATGAACTCCCTTTGATAAGATCAAGTTATTTATTTTATTATATCAGAGTCTTATCAAGTTAATAAATTTTGTCGTACCTCTACAGTGCCCTTATTTAAAACATTCATATTTATAGGAAGGCCAAATGACTATTTCCCACCCATAGTTTGAGCTAGAAACAAAGTCTCACTATCCAAGTTTCAAAAGTTCAGTCTTTCATCTATGAAAATATTTTTTATAATTTTTATACTTAAATAATTAAAATACTCTTTTAAAAAATAAATATTTATAATAAAAATGGTAAAATACTTTTAATATAATAATTTAAAAAATATTTTGTATTTTTTTAAAATAAAATATATTGCGCTGAAGCGGCTTCTGGTTTACCGCCAGCGCAAGATCGGCAGCCGTGGCCGCTTAATCGAAAGGCTATGGCCATTTCGCCACTGTTTCGGTAGGAGGCCGCATCTCGCCTCTCGCTTCGCGGAGGCTGGCGAGGCGCATCTACCAATAGAATCAGCTGGCCTCCGGAAGCGACTACCGAACTAAGGCCTAATTCTTTTCCGGACCGCTGGCGTAAAATTTCTTTCTACTTTTGCGTACTATATCCGCCACCTCTCGCTGCAAAATTGAGGCGGTGCCGGATTTAGTCAGCTCTTACCGGAATCTGGAGGTTATATCCGCCTCCCTTGAAACCGCATGGCCTGTAACTCCTAAATTTCAAAAGTATGCTTTTTCACCGCCAAGCATCAAGCAAGTAATGGGGTCAAGCTTTCAAAATTTTAAAATTTTTAATATATATTTTTAATTTTTAAAATTTTAAATTTTTAAGTAAAATTTATTTTATTTTTTATAAAATTTTAATCTAAAATAACAATATTACCCCTAAATGTTACTGTTTTCTATTTTATTTAATATTAAATTATTTCCATAGTTAGGAGACTGGACTTTTAAAACTTGGAGGGTGAGACTTTGTTTCCGGTTCAAACTATGGGTGGGAAATAGTCCTTTGGCCTTATAGTAAAATTAGTATATATTTTATTGTGGATACAACATTAATCACTTAATTATTTGTGGCATTATAGAGAGGCTCGTTGACTTCAACAATTCCTTTCAAATGTAGAGGCAAAGCATTAAATCTTCCCAAATCTTGCATGTATCCCCCAATTTGCGGATACTTATTTATTAATTATTATCCACTGAGCTGCTTGGGTGTAACTTCGGGTAATAAAGTTGGATATGAAGATTAAATAAATATTAAGCTAAGAAAAATCTAAACAGGCTGCATGAATGTAGCCAATTAGTTACAGGCGTCTCTATCCAAATGATTTTTGAGAACTTACAAGGCTTGCACTAACCTTCACGATCTCATTGAACCTCTCTTCTTCTTGCTGTTATAGGCTGCGGCCATGGATGACATCACGAAAACTTGCTTGTTTACCTCAGGTTGAAGAGTCAATTATATCTCTCTCTGAATTTGCTACCTGAAGGAATTTGATTGAAAAGCCTTTCCAAGATGTTACGGGATATTTAAGTAACTAAATTTAGTTTGGCCAAAAATCTTATCTGCAGTCAGGGTTTACTAAAATAACAAAACCTTTTCTTGAAGTCTGAAAAAATTAAATACTTAAAATACGAAAAACTAAATTAGTGGGGCCAACATTTAAGGAGTTAGAATAGACGACAGGAAAAAATAGTTTTCAATGTACCATTCAGATCGGGATAATGTTGGGCCCAATTATATGAAAGATACGTATTTATGAAATCTGAATACCAATTATATGTAATAAATATATTTATATTTTTAATAAATTATAATAAATATATTTATTATAAATAAAAATATTTTATTACAATAATAAATCAAACACAGACCAAATCTTTGAATCCAAATTTTATTATATAAAAGTTTTAAAAAAATGAATCAAACTCATTAATAAATGAACTTAACACAAATATATATTATTTATTATATTTGATTTAATTGGAATTCAATCTTAGAATTAATCAATTGAAATATGTGGCACGTTTTCATTTAAGCTTGGTAGCTAGATGAGCGGAAGATGGGACTAAAAATCGATGATTTTTTTTTTTTTAACAATTCGTGATGAAATGAAGTCTGATGCATTAATTACGTATTTGATTGACAGTCCAAAAATATTTGATAAAAAATCAATGCTTGAGATTAATTTAAAATATGTGAGCAAATGTAAATATGTCACCCAAAGGGTGATATGGTCATTTAACTTGTACAAATTGAATTAAATTTTTTTTTTTTTTTTGAAATTGAAGCAAATGAAATGTCACAATAGGTTAAACACATTATGAATACGAAGGAAAACCAAAACTCTTCATTTGAAATTTATTCTTCTCGTTTGAAAACTTTTTATATTTTTATGAGATTTCGAGTTAATGAGTAAAGATTAGTGAAAAGAGATTACGACAAAAATGTTAATACCCACAACCAAAATTGAATTCAAGGACAACGATTTTTTCAGTAGTATTTGATGGTAACTTGTGAACAATAATGAAGATTGTACTATTTTTTGAAGGTTGGTTGACAAAATCTTAGCACTTTAGAAATGCTACTTGGTAACGGGGATTTGGTTTTTTTCCCGCAATCAAGGTTTGGTCTTCCTCTGACTTATATCGTTTAAGTTAATGTGTGTAATAATTTTGTGTACTAGGTCATCAACTCTTTATATGTGTTACAATCTATTGTTTTTCATATATATATATATATATATTCATGTTTTTTCAATTTTTCATTATTGAGCAAAGTCGTGGCTTATGTTAGGGTTTTTAATATTTTGTTGTAGTGCATGGACAAGTATAGGGTTTTTATTGTTTGTGTCTATTATTTGCATGGAAATAGTTTCCTTTTTCTAAACTTCTTATCACTATGTTTGTTTACTGTATAAGTTTGTTTTTAATATATGATAGTTATGAATATGTTACATTTTGTTTTGGGGTTTTCAAAATGTAGTTTAAGTTTTTAGTATTATCGGTTTTGGTTTAAGTATGATTTCTGAGTATTGCATGTTAGATTTTAATACACCAAAGCGCATTGTTTATAATTTGATTAATTATTATAATCTATTGCATCTGACAATTTCGGGTAGGGTGTTTGAGTGGTGTTTCTAATCATTGTATATATATTGTGAGAAACCCCAAAGACTAGATGACAAATAACCTAGAAGGGGAATAAATTATTTAGAAAACTTTTTCAATTTCAAAACTTTTTTCTATTCTACTAACTCAAGCATAATATATATATATATGTAAGCACAATTAAGCAAAATGGTTAAACAAATAAACACAAATTAAAGAGAGCATGGGATAGAATTTGCTTAGCCAATTTAGAGTGGTTCGGACCTTCTCCACGCCTCCAACGTTCACTACTTCAAGTAATCCGCTTGAAGATTTTTCTTCCATTAACTTCAACCCCGAAGTTATAATAGTTTTGATCCAAAAGATTTCACTCTTCATACACTAGTTTTGATACAATGGATTGTGCCATTAACTTAGTTTTAACAAGGATTACGCCCCACACTAGTTTCACAGGATTGCGCCCAAGGGTTTGTGGAAATATTATAGAAATTTGTCTCTCAAGGCTGATACAACAAATAAGCTCACAAGGTTTCTCTCTTAAAGAAATACAAATAAGTTTTGTGAGAGAAAAATGGAGAAGAGATTAAAGAATGTAAGAGTGTGAACTTTGGTCCTAATTTTCTAACTCTTCAGTCTTCAAATCATCTCTAATTTATATGAATAAAATGAAATAGCCGTTGGAATGATTTGAGAGTCGTTGGAAACTTTCTGGGAAGTTGCATAGGCGTGTCCATCTCTGACATGGTCGTACTTCATTTGTTTTACACTTTCCAACGGTCATATTTTCCTATCGCGTGCACACACATGGGCATGTGTCCTATACACACACGGTCGTGTGTCCTTAAAGTTTCAGTTCTTCAGGATTCCAGAATGCCACACAATTATACGCACAATACCTACACTATCTTTACACGATCAACATTTTTCAAGTAACATAGACGTGTGTTATAATTGTATGGGCGTGTATCCAACAAGGTCTTTCTTATACAAGTACGGTTGTATATACACGGAAGTGTATGTCCTTGACTTAGTACACGGTTGTGTGTCCGAAAAATACATGTTCATGCGTCCTGCTTTCTTCGTAGACGGATGCTTTGCACGACTCAGCCAAAGCATGTGTTGAATTCATAACTTACTCATGGTCGTGCTTAATAATAAATTTCCATTAGAGACTTAAGTCGAAACATTGTTAAGGCTGATGAATGAACTTCCTTTGATAAGATCAAGTTATTTATTTTATTATATCAGAGTATTTTTAAGTTAATAATTATCTGTGGCATTGTAGAGAGGCTTGTTGACTTCAACAGTTCCTTTCAAATGTAGAGGCAAAGCATAAAATCTTCCCAAATCTTGCGTGCATCCCCCAATTGCGGGTACTTATTTCTTAATTATTATCCACTGAGCAGCTTGGCTATATCTTCGGGTAATAAAGTTGGATATGAAGATTAAATAAATATTAAACTAAGAAAAATCTAAACAGGCTCTATAAATGTAGCCAATTAGTTACAGGTGTCTATTCAAATGATTTTTGAGAATTTCAAGGCTTGCACTAACCTTCTCGATCTCATTGAACCTCTCTCCTTCTTGCTGTTGGAGGCCGCGGCCATCGATGACATCACAAAAACTTGCTTGTTTACTTCAAGTTGAAGACTCAATTATACCTCTCTCTGAATTTGCTACCTGGAAGGAACTTGATTGAAAGCCTTTCCAAGATGTTACGGGATATTAAGTAACTAAATTTAGTTTGGCCAAAAACCTTATCTGCAATTAAAGTAAAGTTGAAAAAAATCAAGTGCTTGAAGTGTTATTATTAATAAATTCTGATAGAGTTAAGGTTATAATAGTAATTGTGTTTTCAGATAAAAAATTAAACTTTATTAGATTTTAAAAGTTAAAAACGAATTTTATATAAATTAGTGGGGCCAACATTCAATGACATTAGAAAGGCGACAAGAAAAGGATTGAATTTAAATTTAATATATTCAATTTTTTTTTTTAAATTCGATTTGAATAATTTAAAACGAATTAATCAAATTTGAATCTAAATTATGTTATTAAATTTTTTTTAAAAAAAATCTGAATACAAACCATATGAAATAAATATGTTTGAGTTTTTAATAAATCATAATAAATATATATTTAATAAATAAATAAATTTTGTTATAATAATGAATCGAACATGAACCAAACCCTCAAACCCAAACACCAATTCAAATTTCATTATATAAGAGTTCGATGAATACAAACTGAACATAAATCAAACCCACTAATGAACAAACCGAATCTAGCTTGAATCCAGCCTTAAGACCAATCAGTTGGCTACACCAATCGAGGGATGACTTGAAATTTGTGGTAAGACTTCGTTTAAGCTGGGTGGCTAGATGAGTAGAAGACATGTGATGATGGGAATAAAAATCAATTATTTTTTTGAACAATTCGTGATGAAGTGAAATCTGATGAATTAATTACGTATTTGATTGACAATCCAAAATATTTGATAAAAATCAACAGTTGAGATTAATTTAAAAAAGGTGAGCAAATGTAAATATGACACGTCGAGGGTGATATGGTCATTTAATGTGTGCAAATTGAATTAAAAACATTTTTTTTTTTTGAAATTGAAGCAAATGAAATTGCCACATGTGGTCGAATGCGTTATGAACATGAAGGAAAACCAAAACTCTTCATTTGAACTTTATTCTTCTTATTTGAAAACTCTCTATATTTCCTATGAGATTTCGAGTCAATGAGTGAAGATTAGTGAAGAGTGACGATGACAATTGTAATAGCCCAGGGGTAGAAAGGTCATTTAGGCTAAAATGAGGGGTAAAAGAGAGAAACTTGAGAATTTAAGGGGCACATGCCCATGTGTCCAAGGCACACGCCCGTGTGCCAGGAGAGAGATGAGATATAAGAGTTTATTTCCAGCATTTTCGCCCAGTTTTCTCTTCCAGCTTTCCTTCAGCTTTTCTCCTTCCTTTTTCCAGCAAACCCTAGAGTTGAAACCGTCCAGTCAGCTACCATTGTTCCAGTTAGAAATCCAAGACCAGCTAGAGAGAGAGATCCGGATGCCATGGCAAGAGGTAAGTATTTCTTTACCTCTTCACTTAGGTTTCCAGTATGCTTTTTTGATTTTCCAGCTTTCTGATGTTGTTACATATTGTGAATGCTTCTCAGCATGATTTGATGATGATATGATGAGATGCATGATGATTCTTGAGTTAAATGTGCAATGTATAATGTTTATATGCTTGGGTATGCTGTGGATGAGAAATGCATGAGATTTGTTGAGCTAAATGAGAAATGCATGAGCTGAGTATGTTCATTAGCATGTATATGTGTTGTGGTTATGTTTAATTGAAGATTGATTGAGTTTTGGATGTGTTTGAGTGAGATTTTCTTAGTTTCCAGACGCATCTGTAGATTCTGGGTTGAGCACACGGTCGTGTACCCGAGGAAACACGCCTGTGTGGCCTCAAATATGCATGAGCACGACCCTGCATTCTACCCTTGTGCGTATAAAAATCCACACACACGCCTGTGTGCCCGAGAAGACACGCCCGTTTGTCTAATCCCAAATACGCACGCCCGTGTAGACAAGACACGGGAGGGTGCTGAGGCAACTACACGCCCATGCAGTGCGATACACACCCGTGTGCCTAGCCATGCACGCCCGTGTATATGCACCACACGCCCGTGTGGCCTGCCTATTTCATGATTCTTGAGAAATTAATTCCAGAGCGTTGCACGCCCATCAGCACGAGAAGCACACGGTCCCGTGTGCCTTGACACATGCCCGTGCACGTTAACACACACGCCTGTGTGACTTAAAAAAGAAAGAGAAGAGATTATTAAGTAAAGATAAGCAACCCTAAGCTTCCCTAAGTGAAATCTAAGCATGCGAAACATAAGAATAATAAGAGATAACATCATATCATGCATGATTGAGAAACATTGAGCATAGCATGCCACATATGAGACTTTTTCAGAAAAAAAGGGTCTACGAATCCAAGAGATATTTTAAAAGTATATATATGTACGATGTTCCAGACATCAGTTAGGAGTGGATACGAGGGGGCACCTGTGAGTTCACACGTCCGCTAGAGAGGGAAACCATGGTTCGCTAGAGAGAACATGGTCGTGCACGAGTAGATTTCTTATAGGTTTGAACTCATACGGCCAAGGTGTCAAATCCCTGTGTTCATTAGACTGGCCAACATAGCAGAGATATTTTTCAGATACAGTACTTTTGATACTGTTTTCAGATATACTATATGTATGTATATGAGGATCTTCGGATCAAAGATTTTTACGAGAAAGAGTTTTCAGAAAAGATGAGTTTTCAGAAAATTAGCCCGAAGGGCAAAGTTTCATGAGAAATGAGATTTACATGACATCAGAGCATGCATATCATGTCATGTATAGCATTCATGAGAAACATATGAGATAAAGACCAAGTATAAAGCATAAAACACATGAAAACTCTGAAAACTTAATGAAGAAAGAAAGTAAAGAAATAAGAGATAAGAAAGAATGTGAAAACAGTAAGCAGAGAATCCGAGGTCTGATCTATGATCAGCCTTTGCTTGATGACCTGTTTGTGTAAGAGATAGGAAATGCTTACTGAGTGATTTTGTCACTCACCCCTTTCCCTTCCTTTCTCTTTTGCAGGTCAGTGAGTTTTGGGGACTGAGATGCGGCGATGCAGCTGTGAGATTTTGGGGACATGGCTCAGCAACTAGTTTGAGATTCGGCTCATTTGCTTGTTAATTGCATCTCATGTATTTATGTTTGTGTGTATTATACTATTATGCACTGTATGACAACATGATTTAATACATGAGTAGCCTGGGATTTCAGAAAAGTCTTTACGACTTATTTTATTACAGTATTTATATTTTACGCTTCCGTATATTGATTTTAAAGTATTTTAAGCAGTAGTTAATTTTCTTTTCCCTCGTGGGGATCTCCTTCACAGGCATAGTTTTATTATTATTATTATTATTATATATTTATATATATATTTTATAGCTGCGCATAGTAGGCCTGGGGCGAGGGTCACTACAACAATGATAATGACACCAACGACCAAAATTGAATTCAGGGACAATGATTTTTTACAATAGTGTTTGACGGTAACTTGTGAACAATTGTATTGTTTTTTAAAAGTTAGTTGATAGTGTCTTTACACTTTAGAACTACTATTTGGTAATGGGGCTTTGGTTGTAACATGCGAACTCAACATTCAGGTTATTCTAATAAAGTAATTTACTTCGAGGATGAAAATTTTATTTTAATACTCAAATTAATGAGATATAAATAATAAACAAATAAATATGTGGAAGATGGAGGAGAATTATGTGAAGTTGTTCATGAGGCATATTTGTCCCTTTCGTAGAGTTTTTGGGGTTGTTATGTTGTTAATAAAATGTAGTAGTGGTATTTTTGTAATTTGATTTAAAAACAAAAAAACAAAGAGAAAAAGATAGATCTAGAATAAAGTTATAACAGGAAAAAAAAACAAAAAAAAAGAGAGCAAACGAGTGGAGAGAAAGAATGGAAGAGACAAGAGAAAGAGGAGAAGAATAAAGGATAAAAAAAAAAAGATAAAGAAAGATTTTTTTTTTTTTTTTCATATTGTTGTTTTCATATGCCTATATTAAGCTAGATTTATTTGTGTTTTGTGATATTTTTAGCAAATGAGACTTAAACCATTCAAGAGAGAAAATGTCAAGGAGTTGAGAAGTTTGATATCACTGCCATTTGCTGTCGGTCATTGAAGTTTGAGTAGGAGAGAGAGTTCGTCAACCAGCTTTGCAAGGTAAGTAGGATACTTACTTCCAATTTGGGATATGAGATTTAATGCATCCACCAACTGTATAATCATGTTAAATGGATGGGTCAAAGATAATTACATGATATAATGAAGATTAAACACAATTTTGAATTGAATTGAAGTTGAATTTTAAGTAAAATAAAAAATTGATTATATTTATGTATATGTTTGAATGAAATTAAATTTAGCTGGATTTTAGTTGCTGCAATATCAATTCATGTTTATAAATTAATTTCAAGCATAAATTGGTTATTACAATTATTTGAATATGATTAAGTGATGATAAAGAAATGTGATGAATATGTGAAGATTTTGCTTATGTTTGGAATGAAATTAGATTTGACAAAGCTTTAAGAATGTTTTAGGATGATTACTAAAAAAGGTATGATGATTAATGAAATGATTAAGTTGAGAAATGAAGAATTTGGTGAAATCGAAATTGAGTTTCAATATGCCATGGTGGATTGATGAATTGTGTTTGGGCTAGTTTTTTCATGCAAAAATCAAATTGTTGGATGTCGATTTTGAGCTAGGCACGAATTATGACATATGAAAATCACATACAACCAATCTTGGCCAGAAAAGGATCGAGATTCTGAAAGATCTAGATGGCCAACGTTGGCCAAATATGTAGAATGGTGGAGCATTATTCTTGATAGAATTAATGAATAGCTTACAAAACTCAATGATAATAAGATATAAACAATATATCATGCATGATTAGCAATATATAGCATGCCATGTCATATCAGATGTTTTCAAAAATGGATGTAAGGATCTAACAACATATTTTTAAAATATAGATATACGATGTTTCGAATATCAATTAAGGGTAAATATAAGAGAGCACCTATGAGTTCACACACCCACTAGAAATGAAAACCAACGTCCACTAGAAAGGACATGATCATTAACCAAGCTCGTTAGGGAAAGTGTTAGTTGTGTATCAATAGATTTTAGTAGCATTGAGCTCACATGGCTTGAGTGCTGAATCCCTGTATTCATCAGTCTAGCCAACATAACAAATATTTTTAAATACAATACTTTCTGATTCAGTTTTTAGCATATGTATATATATATATATATATATATATATATATATATATATATATTCAGGATCTTCAGATCACAGTTTTATTTTAGATTGAGTTTTCAGAAAATTATGCCCAAGGGCAAGTTTATGACTTTTCAATAAACACATGACATCAACATACACACTTTATGTCATGTATAGCATTTCATGAGAAACAAAACAGATAAGGATAAAGAATACTATAGAAAACAAATGAAATCTAAAAAATAAAGACATAAGAAAACAGTAAACCAAATAATAATGTAGTGCCCACTGCTATATATTACTGTAAACCAAATTTTTTTTTACCCAACTATATCTGTAATATATAGCAGTAAGTCTTACGCTGACTGCTTATTGAAAATATGCGAAAGCTGGATTAGAAATTTGTGATGGAAAACTAAAACCCACTGTACAGTATCCTGAAATGAAACTCATGTTTACTATATAATAATAATATCTAAAAACGTAGAATATACTGTACATTCCGAATACATGAGCAATACAAAGCATACGAGCCACAAATATGCTATTTGCTGAAAACTAAGCATATATACATACATACATATATAATTGAAAACTCGGGTGGAAACCTGCTCAAGCCATATCCCACACACCAGTCATCTCGTGCTCCCAGCTCAGCTTCCCAAAATACCAACTTACAAGAAAAGAAACTGAAAGGAATGAATGATAAGTCACTTAGTAAGCATTTCCTACCTCTACCCTCGGGTAGACTCTAGACTAAGCTACTGCTGACTGGCTAACTGCTATCTAGATGAACTAAACTAAGTTCCTGATAGCCTAATAGCTTCTTATGATCTTCTTTTAACATTTATTAATCTTCTTTCTTTTTTTATTAATTTTTGAGACTTAGAGTACTTTTGAATTCTCTTAGGATTAACTGTGCTCTTTTATTTCTTTACTTCTAATGTATATCGTGTAGCTTAATCTTTCTTTATTTCTTAACTTACATGTTTCTGGTCTTACTGTCTGTATACATTTCCATGCCATATAATATGTATCATGGTATGCTGAAATGAAGCTATTTGCCCTTGGGCTTGTTTACTGAAAACATCTTTCTGAAAACTATTATTAAGATTTGAAGATCCAAAACACTGAAAAGCTGAATAAAAATGTTTCTGAAATCTTTGTATCCTAAGATACCTACTATGCTAATCAGACTAATGAATACAAGAATTCGATATCCTGACCATGTGAGCTAAACTATACTAGAAAAGTACCAGTAAGCTGAAATATCCTACCATACCAGTTCTTGGATCAATAAACTGAAATCTAACCAATTTGACCAAAGTCAAAAAGCTGAAATCCCATAGATGCCTCCTCAAATTCACCCTTACTAACTAATCCAGATATCAGGTCTTAATGCTAAAAACTGATGCAAAGGATCACTTGATTCCTTTTTTTGAAAACACTGTTTAGCATGCTATGCTGAATAATGCTATTTATGCATGTTATCTTATCAATTCTCTTACTGTTGTATTGTTTCCATAACTTATTAAGCTCATTAATAAGTTTTATGTTCTATTATGTTTCTGTCAGCTTTGTCTCTATTTTTCCTGTTTTTGTCTTTATTTCTGTTTTCTAATTGTAACATATCATTAGATTATACTATTTAAGTCTGTTGATGAGTGTTCTTGTACTATTGTGAGATTAAAGTATAATTTTGGAAAACATCTTATCCTTTTTCTCTTTTCTTTCTTCTTCTTCTTCTTTCTTTTTCTTTATGTCTTCTACTCTTACTTACTGTTTTGTTGCTTTACTAAGTGCACAGGCATGTGAAAGAAGATACACGGGCATGTAAGAGAATACACGAGATCATGTATAGGGTGTATGCTAAGGCGTGCTAGCTTATGAAAAACAATTATACTAAAAAGGCATATTGCACGGGCGTGTTTTTCAGTACACACGGGCGAGTGGAAGGAAACACATGGTCGTGTCCCTATATACACAGGCATGCAACGACACAAATAACACTCCCGTGTTACGCATACACGGGCGTGTAGAATTAGGATCGCGTACACGGGGGTGCATACCAACTGTACGGACGTGTGTCTGGATTTTCATACACACACGGACGTTAAGCAAGACCGTGCTCATGCATAATTGAGGCCACAAGGGCGTGTATACTTAGGTGTATAGGCATGTGCTCAACCCAAAATCTACAGATGTGTTTGGGAACCTAGAAAATCCCACCCAAACTCATCCAAATCTCAACCATTCCTCAATCAAATATACACACACTTCAATCACAACATCAATAACTCAAAAATCATGTTTAAATCACCAAATGCACACATTCAGAGATTTACATGCTAAGAAACAGGAAAGAGGTAAGGAAACACTTACCTGAAGCTATTAAGATCTTTTATCTCTCTATCTCTGACTAAATCCTGACTGGATTAGCTGTTAAGTTAGCTTTTACCTCTGAAAATGGTGAAGGCTCACTGGGAAGAAAGAGGAAAAGAAATGGGTGAGTTGGCTGAAAATGGAAAATCTCTCTTTATATAACTATGTAGACACACGACCGTGTACCCCTAAGGCACACGGTTGTGCTCTTCACACAGGGCACACACACGGGCGTGTGTGCAAAACACATGGGTGTGTGACAAGCACAACCTATATAAAGCTTCTCTAAAAAGACTATTCTACCCCCAGAATTCACTGAGGCTAATCTCTGGCTATCAAATTCCTCTTCTAACCTCGATCAACAGCCTAAAAGGCTGTTCTAACTTCGGGCTATTACAAATAAAAGACGAGTCACAAAACTAGCTAAGGTTTGAAATCTGCTTGTGATAAGAGATAAGAAACGCTTGTTGAATGATTTTATCACTCACCTTTCCTTTTTTATTTACTTATTACAAGTCAGTGATTAGATGGCTAAGCGGGAGCAAGACAACTGTCAAATTTTAGGGATATGACTTGACAACAGATAGCATATTTATGGCTCGCATGCTTTTATTTATTTTTACTCATGCATATGTGTGTATTATATTGTAAATACATATGGTATGAATGATATGTTTTATAAGTAAAGAGAACCCGAGATTTTCAATGTATGTTTAGTATTTTTTGTTTACTATTTATAATAAATTATATTTACAGCTTCCACATGCAAATATATTTTATTCAGTAGTAACTTACACTGTAAAGACCCCATTACAGGTACATTATATTTATAATTTATATTATATTCAATAGTGAACAGTGACTTATGGTAGAGGTCACTACAAACATCGAATCAGCAGCCAATGTTATATAACATTTAATCAAAAATTCCTTAAAAGTTATACAATTAATAGCATTAGACCAAATGTTGATGCTAAATTTCATTTGTACATGTAATAGCATCGGATTAGACATTGATGCTCAATGAGCATTGTATTACGGTAGAATGAAAATGATATAAAAAATTGAACGAGACATATTTCGATGCTAATGTGTATAAGATTAGAATCAGATTGATTCTCAGATTCTACTACTTAGGAGTATTTGTATCGAACTCTAATCTGCTGCTGACTTTCTTTCTTCTTTTGATCCCAATCTAATCCAATATCAATTAGCATGGGATAAGTTCCGATGCTAAATTTATAATACTACATGAAGATTTTTTCGTTGTGTATTGAAATGAAAATGACCATTTTACTTTAATTATTAATTTTTTTGAAATTATTAAATTGTTTCTAACAACATGTTAATTTAGTTAAACTTAATTACCAAAATAACATAAAAACGGTGTGATATAGTAATCGATGTCATTAAAATAGTATTAGAGAGATATTATTTAATAAAATTAGGGTTAAATGTGACGGCAATTACTAAAATATACACTTATTGCAACCATAATCACTAAGCTTTAAAATGTTGTAAGAAAATCATTAAACTTTTAATTACGTTAGTCATCAAGTCACTCCCTAAGTTTTCTGTTTAAATCAGTAACGGAAGCTAATGGGGACATTAACATGGAAACTGGTTTAGCACAAAGAAAATGAAATGTTGATATGGTAAGGGTTTAAATAACCTAACTACATCTCTCTTATCTAATCTCTTCCCTTATTCTACCATGATAGATGAAATCTTTCTCTCTCACGCTGATTATGTTTGCTATTCTTTCGAAAGATAAGGATTTCAGTCCATAGAACTTTGATTTTTGTGAAGCAAGAAGATTTTTGAAAATTTGGTTTAGGAAAGCTAGTGTTTTGTTGACACCACAATATGGTAAGAGTCTGTTATGGCATTTGGTTGTTGGCTTTGTACAATATTATTATTATTTGACCTTTTATGTAAGCCATATTTATGTCAGGAAGTTAGTCCCCTATTTTTATGGTAAAAAAAATTTTAATATGGTGGAGACCAATTAAAGTGTGATATAATAAGGCAAAATCATAAAAGTTTTTCCTTTTCCTAAAATGTCAACATTTTTTATTTATGTTTCTGGCAATGTGTTGCTAATAGTGGTTTTATTCTTGTTTCATGAACTATCTAATGTAGAGGTATATGTTTAGTTTTATCTGAAAATGTTATGTATTTTTATTCTGAAATTATTTAGGAGGGTGAACCTTTTTTTTATTTATGTTATTGGCAATGCGATGTCTAGCTTTATCTATGCGTGTAATTGTTTATTCTGCTATTTTATAGACAAGATTCAGTGATTATAAGTGTAGTAGGTCAACCTTTTCTTATTTTGAATTTTACTAGCAATGTAGTAATAATTCATAGACCATTACACATGTAGTCACTACATATTGTAGTAAAAATATCATGACTATATGTGTAAGTATTCCAATCAAAATTATTGTTTTGAAAGATTTATTGTTGTTTGTTAATTAATGTATTGAGAAGTTGATTGGCATTTGCATTTTGTTTTGGCTTAGATTAATGGGGAATAAGTTTACAATTGTTCTTCACCATGAAGGTGACTTTGGGGAATAAAGTTATTACAATAAAAAAGTGGATTACTTAGATTATTGTGATATTGATTGATACTTTGGGGTCGATTAATCTTGACAAAATGGTCAAGAATATGAGGATTCTTGGGTTGGTCAGTTATTTTTTGTTACAGTTACGACAAAAGTACCAAAGTGGCTTAAAAAAATATTGATGATGATGTCACTATGTATGAATTGAGCCTTTGTGATAGGCATAACAAATAAATTGATGTGTATGTTAGGGTCTGGTCAAAAGTAGATATAATAAAAGAGTTTTCTAAACCTAAGCCAAAAAGAGAAGGGGTAGTAATAGAGGAAATAGAGATTAAAGCTAGTCTTTTATCTCCTTTTCTTACTTTTTCAAGTTTATTTAGGAAAACAACAATATTATTAGGGTAGTCAAGCCATTCTAGGATTGGAACAAGTGATAGAAATGTTGAGGAACTTGATGCTAGTCTTAATTCAAGAACTAGTGAGCAAATAAAGGTTAGACTAAGTTGTAGAAATGATAAGGATTTTGAAGACACAAAGGATGTAATGATAATCCTCATAGTTTAAATAAAAATCCTAGGATGGTAAATAAGAGAGGTGTTAGTGATGAAGACTTTTTTTCATGAGATTGATAATGATATTGAAAATAATGATAACTTAAGTGAAGTTAGAAATAAGGGTAAAGCTGGAAGACCAAAGAATAACAGTGAAAGGGTTGAATCAAGTGGTCAAGGGATTAAGATTGATTGTAATTTAAATAATAATTCTTCATAGTATAATGACTCAAATTAGCTTTACTCTAAGTTAGATTTAGAAGAGAAGGACACTATAAAGTATTTAAAATTTAAGTGTGGGTGGATGTCAAAACTTTGGAGTGAAAATTTGGAATATGGTTTAAAAGTTTATAACAATATAAAGAAGTTATACACAAGTATGACATGTATAACATATTTCAAGTCAATGTTCTAGTAATGATTAAAAAAAATACCAGGTCAGATGCTTTAAAGGTCATGGCTATAAACTATATGCTTCCAAAGTAAACAATGAAAATCCCACAATGCAAGTTGAATCATGTGTAATGGTATATACATATCCTAAAGATTTTGAAAACTTCTACATGAAAGTGAACTAGTTGGCTAACAAATATCTGGAAAGGTTTAGGGCTAACCCTTGTTGTTAGTTCGAGGGTTTATTAGCACTATTCAAGAGGAGATGAGCTTAAGAGAGTAAATTTAAAGGCTAAAAAGCTAAAACACAAGCTTTTAAGATTATCAATAGTGACGAAAGGAAATAGTTTGAGAGGTCGTATGATTATAACTAGAGTTAGTAGGAAGCAACCTTGAAACCACTGTTAATTTCTAAGTGGTACATGTGCTTAGCAACATTGAAAGAGAGTTTCAAGAGTGGTTGCATAATGCTTGTTGGTTTAAGGGGGTTTATGAGGTCAACTATTGTCAGCTATTAAGATAGATACCAATGATTGTATTTATCCCATAACATGGGTTATAGTAGAGAAGAGACACAATACCAATTAGGATTGGTTTCTAAAGCATCTGAAGAAAGGTCTTGTAATAGTCAATAGCCACCAATGGCGTTCATTTCTGTTAGGCAAAAGGTTATGTATTGCGACTTTCATTTCCCTGATCCTAATTTTATTCTATAATTTTTTTTCTTTGTTTTGACTACTATTTTATTCTATGTATGTATGTGTAAACAAAGCTTATTGAATGTGGTTGTCAGAAGATACCCTAATGTTAAGTGTAGGTATTGTGTTAGCCCTATATACACCAATTTTATGGGAAAATTTAAAGGTTAGGAACTGAAGGACTTATTCTGGGATGCTGCAAGGGCAACTTATAATGGCCTTTTGAAGATTGCAACAAAAAATATTAGAGAAAAGAATCCAGATGCTCTAGCCTTGTTGCATGAAAGTCAGTTAATATATGGACTAAATTAGAATTCTCTTTTAGAAGTTCAAATGACCTCTCTCTAAATAACTTGTATGAGTGTTTCAATAAATACATCTCAAAAGTAAGGGGCAAGGGCATAATTATAATGATGGAGATTACCAAAACTTAAATAATGGTGAGGATTAGGAAAAAGTTGAATATGATGAAGAAGGTTTAGGGAATTTCTACCTTAAAATCCAAAAAAAATTAAATCAATTAAAAAAAAAAAAGATACTTGAGTTTCACACCTTAATATAATGGCAGGTGTAAATAAGGGGACCTGGAGGGCAAATAATAGTTGACTTGAGGGCAAGGACTTATACATGCAAGAAATAAGATATAACTAGAATCTTTTATGTCCATACCATTGTCTCTATATATGGCAATAATGAAACATCTTGAAAGTTATATCAGTGAATATTATTTATAAGTACTCATTGTAGGGTGTATAATCATTTCATTCAACTATTACCCTTTTCAAATATGTGGTCTTAAAGTGACCTACCTCCAATCAATCTACCTCTATTAGTTAATAAGCCAAAGAAAGGAAAAAAGTAGATGATTAGAAGCAAGGAAGCCGAGGAGATTGAAAGTATTCAAATAAAGCAAAAGCTAAGCCGAAAGGGAAATTTTGTTGCTCATTGTATTGTTCGTGGACAAGCAGGCTATACAGTAAATTTCATGAAGAGCCTATAAGTTTCCTTCTAAGTCATATTTGTCATATTTATTATTCTTTTTACAATAATACGTCGTCTTATGAATCAATGTTTGTAGAGAAAAAGGAAAAATGGTTTTGAACCCATCTATTAGTGCATATGATAATGATAGGGACCTGTCTACATCTTTAATGGTAGATGGGACTAATGACCCAAATCAAGCAACAAGTGGAACTTTAATGCCAAAGCACCCTCCATCTACAATGGATGTCCCAAAGTAGGTAGCTTCTAAAATATCATTAGCTTAGAAATTGAAGGCCAATAAAGAAAGAGAAAGATTAGTTCCATTAAGATTCAGGAACATTGAAAGAAATGAAAAATAAAGAGAGTTGGGAATTGAGAAGTGTTGAGTTGTTTTCAACTTAGACTAGTTTTCAGCTTTGGGTTATAATTGGACACAATTGACATGAATATATGAATGGTTGATGTATATATACCTGTGTGCTATAAACAATTGATGTATGAATGGTTGTTATTGTTTGTTCTATAACAACATTACATTGCTTATATTACTAATATATTTTGTTAGTATAAGATAAGCATAAATGGTTGTCTACTTATTTTGGTCACCACAATAATAGAATTACATTGCTTACTCAATTGTGTACTTATGTTTTTGTACTACTTATTTTGTGTACAATCATTAGTGACCACAATTACAAAAATTTTAATAGTGAATGACCACAATTGCTAGTATTGAAAACCTAAGTGACTACAATTACTTTTATTAAAGGATAAGTGACCATGAAAGAAATTGATAAGAAGATAAGTAAGCATGATTGCAACACTAACCCTTGTTTGTAATTATATATTCAAGCAACTTCATAACAAGGTGAAACAGGTTATTTTATGTTGTTCTAAAACTGGTTTACAATACACATACATAACATAAACTCTATTTATCTAGCTTTAAGTTGCATACAATACTGTAGACAATACACAGAAATACAAGATTAAATTATTATACAATGATTCTAGTATTGATCCACTATGAAATTCTTAGTCAACCCAAACATGGATGTATTACTAGAGAAATGTCATTTTGTCACTGATGCATTGATAATTTTATTTTTTTTATGGTATAATTCTCATGTCTCTAAGTTTTTCAACCCACGTTGTGACGCTCTTGAGTGTATCAACATAGCAATGAAAGCCAAATTCTCTACTCTTACTCATGCTACAAACATGTTGAAAATTAAAATTCAACACAACTTTCAAAGCATCAAAGGAAGTTATCTCGTCCAATTTTATCTTCAAAAGCCTATGTTTCTCCACAATTTCATCCCAAACTTGTCCCTTCTCCTTCATCATCTCTACCACATCAAACCCTTGTGCAATCTCATCATCCAACTCCACATATTCAACTTCAAACACTTGACACAACACTTTCCATAATCTCTTCCATGTGAAAACATCCCCATTTGTGCAATTAAATGCTTGATTCTTGGCCTTATCAGACTCTATAGCTGCCCAAATGTGTTGTTGGGCTAGCACACGTGCGTCAGACATATCACAAAAATGCTCCCATGTGTATCGATTACCTAATTTTATATAGAAATACTTTCTTAATTAATATGAAAAACGAAAAAAGATTTTAACTCTAGTTTGCCATCTAATTATTTATTTTATATTTAATTCAAACCACATAAAACATATTAATTTATTTATGGAGTGACATAAAATATTTCTATTAGTGTTTGGTTTTAATCTCATTTTACCCTATTTTTTATTTTCTTTTGAATTTTTGTTTTTTAATTAAAATTACTAAATAAGACATAATATTTTATTCACAATCATGTAAAATGGATTTTTTCTCTATTAAATTTTATTTTCTTTTTTAAAAACTATTTACTCAAATCTTGTACTATCCAAATTCTTGTGCTAGGATACTTACCGGGATATCGGAACGTCAAGTTTTGGTGCTTACAAATGGCGGCATAAACCGCCAAAGTGAGCAGACAATTATACAAACTTCTTGAAGAAGCTCCAACAATGATGGAAGAACGATGCACAGAGAACGTAAAAGCTGGCGAATACGAAGCCACAAGGTCTTCCAAAGCGTAGTAAAAGTTCGCATAAGGCAGCCGCGGCATATCCTCCACAAACGGCGGCTCATGGGATACGATTTTTCCTGCCAATGACGGATCAAATATCGGACCCATGTAGTGCTTCGTCCCCGTTTGCAGAGTCACGTGCTGCAGGCGTGAAGGAGAGGCTTTTGTAAGCACGTCGAGTACGTTCTTCAGCATCGTTGAGTTTATTGCGACGTTTGTTTCTTCTATTTCTTGGATTTGTAAGGCCACCCAGAAGACGTGGGTGATTTCGCTGGAGATTGGGGAAAGTTTTTTGAGAGTCTCTGTGGGATTTAATGCGTCGAAGGTGATGAAACTGTCAAGGAGACAGGGAGGAAACCAACTCGGCAGAGGCCTGCGGGCGGCGCCGTGGATTTTCCATGTGTGATTATTGTGGTTGTTTAGAGCTTCTGCTAAGCTTACTCCGGCCATTCCGGTGACGCCAATAATCAAGGCGACTGATGGGTTTTGATTTTGTTCCATGAGATCGACAGAGGGGGGCTGGGGGGAAGGGGGGAGGTGGTGTGGGGAATGATTTCTGCTGTGGAAGTAGAACAAGAGCCAAGGATATTGTTGTTTGACCATGCAGGAAGAAGAGCTTTTTAAAAGAGTGCGGAGGCTGAGTGGATAAGGATGAAAAAAACACAAGGCCATGTTAAAAACAAAAAAAAAAAGGGTTTTAATTAGAAAAAATGATTATTTAGGTATTTGATTTTTTAAATATTTACGGATGGGATTTTATCATTTAAAAAAATTTTACGTGAAAATTAGTTATTTGACTATTATTTTATTAGATTTTTTAATTGAGAAAATTATCAAGACTAATTGGAATAATTATTATATTTTTAATATTAAATACTTCAAGAAAGCTAGGGAAACATAACTGTCACTAAATGGAGTGAGACAATTAAAATTTAATATAATTAATTTGTTAAAATTATTTGTAAATATGAAATTTCAATAATTTTGTAAAAGAAAGCAATCGATCCCATATTTCAATAACTAAAAAAAATTATTAGCTGTTTCATCTAAAAATCTAAATAAATTGGAAAAAAAAAACTATTTAATCGAAATTAGAGGGTCTGGGCTTTTGTAAATAGTGAAATTTTCTTAGATAAAAAAAAAATCATAATATTATGTAATTGTAATTTCTGAGTTCACTTAACAGATTGTGACGATTGTTACCCCACCTGCTTGTCAATCTAGCAGGAACTATATTTAATTCGGTAATTTCACTTCTTGTTATTTTGTAGTTTTTAAAAATTTATTTCTGAATATTTATGTTTTGACAGAGGGACAGCAAGATGCCTGGGGATCTTATTAACACAAAATTTATTTCCCCATTTGGCTGAAATTTAAGGTAAATGCTTCCAAAAAAGAATTATTGTTTTTCATTTATTTTTGCATTTTGATTAAGGATTTGTGTTGACTTTCAAGGTTCTTGATCAATATATTGAGTCAATAGTAGTAGTATGACGTGATGTGAATAGTTAGGATGGATCTTGGCTAAAAAAGGGCAAAGATTGTGATAAGATCGAGCTAGTCGAAGTTGGCTAAATGTGTAGAATTGAGTCATTCTTAGAGTTGAGTTTGCAATAAGATTTTGAGAATATTTTGTGGAAAATAAATTGATATAATTTTGTTAAAGCAATTGCATGAGTTGGCTACATATTTGTTCGAATTAAGCTAAAGTAATGCATGTTATCTTTTATGAAGTAATGCATGTATTGACAAGGAATAGACAAGATTAGCTATAAGCAAGACATGATTTTTTTTGTTAGTTGATGGAAATTTTATTTTATGTTTGGCTAGAAATTTTGAAGTAAATAGTAAAAGATTAAAGAAAAACCCATTTGAGACCATGATTTGGGTAGCATATTTCTTGATGAATCAAGGGTTATATTAATGGCTATTATGCTTCTTTTGGTAGTACGTTATGTGTATAGTGAAAGTATGTGTTGCATTGTTGTGCTTGAATAAGATTAGAAGAGGTTTATAAGTGTTAAAGTAGTGAACTCGAACCTACAGTAGAGATGAAACAGAGTATCATTTTATCCAATTACAAAAATAACTATAATTTAAGCTATACAACTTTGATTTACTTGATTTTTGCAACGTTGAAAGCTAATACATGGAGCTACAACTTTTTTATGTTTTGACCATGACCCAAATCAAGCTCTAAAATAGTGAAAAAGTAGCTTGAAAGTGACAACAATGTAGTGTATCAACTACCAGGCTTATTAGTTGTGCATAGTTCAACCCCTTTAAGCTTAAGATATGGTCTTTGTAAGTTTGCAGGACTATATAGAGATAAAACAAGAAGAGTTAGAGAAGTAAAAACTGTATATAAGATTAGGATTTGCACCTTGAATAAGTATTTTTTAATGTATATGATATCTAATGTTATTTCAATGTAAACTAATAAGAACTAAGCAATGCTTATCACAAATACGTTAAGTATAAGAGAAACAAGATTTATACTTTACATGATTTTTATTATTCAGATTTTATGAGATCCAAGTTAATTGGTAAAGAGAAGAACTTTATGTTTTAAGTATAGAAGTTGTTAAATGCTTAGAAGAAGAAATAAGACTTATGTTTTACTGGATTTGTAAACTTGAGATTTATGTTTTACATAACTTATATATTTAGTTTTCTCAAACTTCAGGCTAATCGTTAATGAGGATGCTTTATGTTTTACATATATGCTTAAATAAGATAAGAATGCAAGAAAGAAAGAAAATGAGTTTTAGTTCTTCTAAATTGAATATCTTGTATCAATGTGGCATAATTTGAGGGTTGCTTTGGTCTCGCGAGATATCTCCTATGAGATGAGAGTTTCTCATGAGGTGAAGTTAAGTATTTCCCCAAACTGTGGAACAACCGTGAGATGTCCAAGACTTAAACTATTGTGCAGTATCCGTATCTCCCATGAGGTGAGAGCCTCTCTCGAGGAGAGGTTAAGCATTGCCCACAAGGTGAAACACATTGATCCTTGGTTAAGAAATAAAGAAAAAACAAAATTTCAAAGTTACTTTAAGTTGCTTTATGTTTCCAACAATTTTTAAGAGTTTAAGTTACTTTAAATTACTTTATATTTTGCAATAGTTATTAGGAGTTAAGTTATTTTAAGTTTGCTTTATAATTTCTAAGAGTTACCAAGATTTATGTTTTAAGCAAAAAGTTATTTTGAGTTTACTTATTCCAATAATTAATAAGATCAATGTTTTAAGCAGAAATTTACAATGAAATGACATGACAAATGTAATAAAGTATAGTCCTTACGGATTATTAGTGATGAAGTTGCAAATTGATCTTATATTGGTACTTTTAATGTAGAAATACTCAAGTTTTATAGTAGGAAATAGGCTTTGAGCTATTAATTATTATGTGTTGATAATGAAATTTCCTTAGAATTTTTAACATTTGTTTTAATTGTATTTGGCAATAAAGGTATGGCCTTTTTAAGAATTGACTTTTCAACAGATGAATTTGATGCATGAAGATTTGCTCGTATGAATAAATAATTGGTAAGATTTGTTTATGTTGAGACACATGCACCTGAGACATTCTAGGTTGCCTAAATTATTGATATTTTGATGAAATTTACACTATAAGGATCTAGCTCTTCTTGCTCTGGGTTTTGAACTTTATGTTTCTGAAGAATTTGCAAGATTGTTAGATAAAGATATATGTTGTATACGCATATTTTTATAAGGAAGGATTCAACCTAGTTTGAGTTTTCGTACGGTATAATCTTTCGGATCTTTAACTATAAAATGTCACATTATGTAAATGTAAGGTTGAAAGTAGCTTAAATTTAAACAATTATAGTTGTAATTTTATTGGTTGGAGCAGTACAACAGTAACTCCAAACTATGGTTGTTGAGGTTTTAAAGATGATTTTCAGTTTTAGCTTTAACTAAGGAAATTTCAAATTTCAGATTATGATACTTTATATTCTTTTATTATGATAATTTTTTTTTTTGTATTTTTGATATATGATTTTTAGCAGGCTTACGAGCTAAGATATAATTGTTAATGTGTGTCTTTATTTATTATTTGGTACATTAGCATTACATTACTATTATATCAAGAAAAGCATTCATGAAAGTTCTCTTAGAATTCAATTATTTCTTGAGTTGAGTATAATCACATGATGATTTCAAAGAATCGGTAAAGAATATGTTCTTTATTTATTAAGTGATTCATCACACATTACCCTCTTACCCTTTTTCTTGCAGATATTTTGATTCAGTGAGTATGGCTAGATAACGATACAAGTGTTGTGCTATCAAGTGGGATCCAATATTTTTGCCTTAAAATATAGATTTGTATGTTATTCACTAAGATATGAAGAGTTCATATGTTATATATGTTAAAATGTTGTATGATTGATATTGATTTACTCACAAGCTATTTAATTTTGAGCTTTAAATCATGGAGCCTTGACTAGTTTATGGCTTAGAGACTTGGTAGCTATTTAAGTACAAGTTCCCAAGAGTAAGCTACGTCAAGGTACTACATTGGTTTTTTTTCCTGCAATCAAGGTTTAGTCTTCCTCTAACTTATATCGTTTAAGTTAATGTGTGAAATGATTTTGTGTACCAGGTTATCAGTTCTGTATATGTGTTACAATCTATTGTTTTTCATATGTATTCATGTTTGTTTCAATCTTTTTTTATTGAACAAACTTATGGGTTATGTTAGGGTTTTTAATATTTTGTTGTAGTTTATGGACAGACATAAGGGTTTTATTGCTTGTGTATATTATTTGCATGGAAAGAGTTTACTATTTTCAAACTTGTTGTTATGATGTCCATTTATTTTATAAGTTAGTTTTTAATATATGGCAATTATATATATGTTACATTTTGTTTTGGGGTATTTAAAATGTAGTTTAAGTTTTCATTATTATCGGTTTCGGTTTAAGTATGATCTCTAGGCATTGTATGTTAGATTTTAATACACCAAAGTTCATGGTTTGTAATTTGATTACTTATTATTATAATCTATTGTATCTAACAATTTCATGTAAGATGTTTGTATGGTGTTTATAATTTTGTATATATATTGCAATATAGTACTAGTTATATAGTGTTATGCTTATGCATATTGGTTGTAGGAACCACCGCCACGAGTACCCCTGTTGCTGAATGATATTGTTTCTTTTATTTATTAAACTGGAAATCGGGTACCCGCGACAGGAATCCTACGAAAAAGGAAACCTGTTGCTATTTACATTGTATACAAGCGGAAGCTAAATTTGAAACTGAAATATACAATGAGCCCAACTAGCTTTTCATACATATAAACATACTTATACAACTGTTCTGTACATTTGAATATACGCATCATATATACAAGACCTCACAGGTCTAAAAACTGAAAGAAAATACATATACATGCTGAAAGGGTGTGTGTGGGTCCTCTCTCGCGAGCCTCAGTCCACCCGTTCCTCGCTAGCAGCAACAAAACCTGAAAAAGGAAGGAAGAAGGAAAGGGATGAGTGATAAAGATCACCTAGCAAGCATTCCTTACTTCTCTCGACCCAAGCAAGCAACAAACATGGTCATACATACCTGGCCTCAGCCCTATTCATACATCTAATCGCTTGCTGGTGCTGAATCTGGTTACTGGTTATTTGATTGCTTACTGTTTACTGAATATCATTAATGCATGTCATGTCTTGCTATACTGAAAGTAACTGGTGATGAATGCATGCATCTGAATCATATGTACCCCTAAGGTACCTGTTGTGCTGATTAGGCTGATAAACACAGGGATTCGGTATTCTGGCCAAGTGGGTTGAACATTCTAGCTATAGGCTAGAAAGCTGAGAACTGTGCTGAGCAGTCTGACTGGTGTCAGAAAGCTGGGTCCCACAGATGCCCCCCTCGAGTTCACCCAAAACTATAACCCATACGTTGGGTTCTGAATACTGAAATCTACTGAATTCAGATCCCTCGATCCTCTTTCAGGCTATATGTTATGCTATGTATGCTTATGCATCATTTTTTATCTGAAATCTAGATTATCTGGTGATTATTTGCCTTCGGATGGATTACCAAACCTTTAAGAGTCATTTTCTGCAAATTCTGGGAAATAAAGTTGGAGCACGGGCGTGCAAAGGAAAACGCACGGGCGTGCACTCGCACACACAGCCGTGCTGGGCACAGGCACATGGGTGTGTGCCTGGACACACGGGACCGTGCACAAACCATGCGGCTGGACGTGCAAGGCTCTGGAATTTCATGTCCATTTCCTACGTAAAGCGGACACACGACTGTGTCCCTCAGGACACACAGTCGTGTCCCTTACATTTCAGCTCGTGTGCATGAAGTGCACACGGTCGTGTCCTTGTAGGAACAAGGGCACACGGGCGTGCTCATGCAGGCACACGACCGTGTGTCTTGTCCTGCTCAGACATGACTTGCCTGAAACACGTCGGAAACCAACCAAAACTCAATCAAAATCAAATTAATCAAAAACACACATCTAAGACACTTCTATAATCACATATCCATCATCAATTTCATCATCCATCCCATACTACTAAATCCACCATGAAAAATCAAGCTTTCTCTCACAACACACACACAAACAAAGCATGCATGTTTCTTGGGTGGAAAATCATCATATAATCATCCAAACATCAACATAAACACATGCAAACATAGCATCTCAAGCTGGAAACGGAACACACGTTTCCAACAACATCAAACAAGCTGGGAACACAAGGAGAGAGTAAGAAACACTTACCTCTCGACATGGCTGCTGAAGATTTCTAACTCAAGCTATTCTCTCTGATCTCTTACTGAATTGGGAGCCGCTGGAAGCTGGATTTCACGCCTAGGGCTGGGAGCTGCTGAAACAAGGAAGAGATTTGGTTGAAAATGAGTGAGAATGCATTAATCTCTCGTCTCTCTCCTTTTCTACCCACCTACATGGGCGTGCAGGCATGATGCACGAGAGTGCACCAAGGGAAAATGGATATAATCCACTTCCCACGCTTCGCATGATTGAAACCTCCTTAAAGGAATCATACGAAGGCCACACAGCTCTGAAAAACTACCAACTCACCCCTGAACTCTTCTAGACTCTCAAACTATTCCTAAATTCTATTTGTAACCCCAAAACTCTACCCCTAAGGGCTTTTCTAACCTGGGATGCTACATTGTTGATGGTATATTGAAGTAAGGTTTAGTCTTTCATATAATAGTAATGTTATAGATGTGTATTACTAATGCATTTTGCTAGAATGGAAAATTATTATTGTCAAAACATTGCCATTTAGTTATGAATGAATTGAATGAAATCAATTTGTAATTTGAACAAAGGTAGCTAGAAACCCAAGAACGTAGTGTTGCTAGTGCAAAGTAAGGTTATGACCTTCGACTTATGAGTATAACAATGTCACATACCAAAATTATATTAATAATGTTGCATAATTTGAATGTGAGGTTTCATGTTTATACCGTGCCATTTACTTAGGATTGAAACTGCATATTGACATTTCTTGAAATTATTGGAATATGTACTATTTATACATTACCATGTAGATAAAGATGAAATACCTTGTTGACATTATTTAAAATGATTGAGACATATACTGTTTATATAATGGCATTTAATTAGGAAGTCATTAGTTTTCAGTCAACATTGTATATTGGTTTGTTATAGTAATTGAATAAATTAAATGAAATTAAGTTTTGAAATATTTATATTCTTAATATAGTGGTGTATAAGCTAGAAACCTGAGAGCATAGCATTAATGGTGCAAAAGAAGGTTTCAACCTTTAGTTCTCTAGAATAGCAATGTCATGTACCAGAATTGTGTTAATAATGTTGCATAATTTGAATGTAAGGTTTCCTATTTATACCATGCCACTAATTTAGGTTTGAAACTACATGTTAACATTGCTTGAAGTTACTGGAATGTGTATTGTTTATATAATGTAACACTTTAAGGGTAGAATTGTCTTTTTAGATTAAAAACATGAGTTAAGAATGAGATTTTAGAATAAGAAAATTGGTTGAATGGCTTTTAGGGTTAAAATAGTCCTTTAACAGCTTGTGCATGAACCCCTTCTAGGAGTGTTACTTTCCATGCAAAGGGTAAGAAGTTGGGAAATTGAATTTCCCATTACACATGATAGTATGTGTAGGAGAAGCACAACCATGCGTATGCTTTTCCATTTCCATCTCTATACATTTATAGTGTTATCAACTAATTAATCAGATTAATTCCAGAATTTTCTTCTTATCTTTCAAACAACCTTCGTCCTAGAAGAGAACGAGAATCATTAGCAACCATACTATAATAGCCAGAGGTAGAATTATCTTTTAGGCTCTGAAATTGAGGGTAAAAGTGAGATTTTCAGATAGAAAGCAGAGTTGAAGGGTTCGAGGGTAGAAGAGTCATTTAGAAGCCTTTTGTGGCTTATACATGGATATTCTAGAAAGAATATTCCATGTATGGCGCGAGGAGAGAGAGATTTGAGATTTTCCTTGTACACACGACTGTACGTCTTAGACACACACCCGTGTGTCAGGTGAGAGAGCCATAAATGTTTCCTTTTTTTCGTATTTTTGCTTAATTTATTCATTTCAACTTCTTCTCTTGTCCGTTTCCAATGAACCCTAGGCAAAAAATCGTCCAACCAGCAGCTAATAATCAAGTTAGAGATTCAAGAGCATCTAGAGAGAGAGATCTAGACGTAATGGCGAGAGGTCAGTATTTTTTTACCTCTTTCACTTAAGTTTACAACATGTTTCCTTAATTTGAGTCTCTTTGGATGATTGTTATGTATTGAGGATGCATGTTGCTATGATTTGATGATGAAATGAGATCATGGATGATGATTTATGAGATTATTGTGAAACGCTTGATGATTTTAATGCTTGGGTATGAATTTATGGGAAATGCATGATTTTAGTATGCTTTATGTTGAATGAATGAAATAAGGATTTTTATTGGCATGTGTGTTCATTATATGCAAGCGTGATTAAGAAATGGTTATGTTTTATGTGAGTTTTGTTGGGATATTTTGGGTTTCTAGATGTATTCTACAAAATCTAGGTTGAGTACACGATCATATACTCGAGGGCACATGCCCGTGTGGCCTCATTTTTGTATGAACATGGCCTTGCATGGCACCCGTGTGTGAATAAAAATCCTGACACACGCCCGTGTAGTTGATGCACATGCCCGTGTACGTAATCTCAATTTCATACTCCCGTGTAGGCAAGACACGAGATGATGTTGAGACAGTTATACGCCCATGCAAGTGTGGTACATGACGTTGTGCTTTGGAGGCATGTCTATGTATTCACACCACACGCCTGTATGGCTAGCTAGATTTTGATGAATGCTTCCAGAAGCTAGCACACCCAAGGACACGGCTTGAGCACGACCCCGTGTGCCTCTATACACGCCCGTACGCTAAGCATTGTACATCCGTGTGCCTTAAGAAAACAAGAGAAACAATTCCAAAGCATAATTAAAGTAAAGATAAGCATACTTAAGCAACTTTAAGTTGTTTTTAAGCACGAAACACTTAATAATAATGAGATATAATAGCATATCATGCATGATTATCAAAGCATAGAGCACGACATGCGACATGAGATGTTTTCAGAAATGAATCTAAGGATCCAAATGTATGATTTTAAAAGTATAGACATACGATATTTTGGCCATCAGTTAGGGGTAGATACGCGGGGGCACCTGTGAGTTCACACGCCTGTTAGAAAGGAAAACCAGCTTTCGCTAGAGAAGATATGGTTTTTGACCAAGCTCGTTAAAGAGAGTACTGGTCGTGCACGAGTAGTTTCATTATAAATTTGAGTTCATATGATCAATATGTCGAATCTCTGTGTTCATCAGTCTGGCCAAAATAACAGATATTTTCATATGCAGTATTTTCTGATACAGTTTTCAGCTATATTATATGTACATATTCAGGATCTTTAGATCAGAGTTTTTAGAAAGGAAAGAGTTTTCAGAAAATCAGGCCCAAGGACAAGTTGTATAACTAATGAGCATTTACATGACATCAGAGCACGCATAACATATCATATATAGCATTCATGAGAAATAGATAAAGACAAAAGCAAAGCATAAACCAGAAAACAGATAAAACCTCTGAATAAAAGAAAGTAAAGGAATAAGAGATAAGAAATAATGAAATAAGCAACTGCTAAGCAAGGAATGACATGCGAGATCTGAGATTAGCTTGTGCTCGAGACCTATTTGTGTTAGAGATAGGAAATGTTTACTGAGTGATTTTTTCACTCATCCCTTTTTCCTTCCTTTCTCTTTTATAGGTTAGTGAGTTAGGGACTGAACTGGAGCGATGCAGCTATCAGATTTTGGGGACATGGCTCGACAACAGTTGGCATAATTTTGGCTCACATGCTTTATCCCTCATGTATATGTGTGTATATGATATTATAATATACGTTGTATGAATGCCATATTTTATACATGAGTAGCCTAGGAATTTCAGAAAAAAATTTATTATTTGTCATTCTATTACAATATTTTAATTTTTTTCAACTTTCATATATTTACAAGTAATTATGATTTTGGAAAAATGTAAGCAGCATTTAGTTTTCTTTTGCTGTGGGGATTCCCGTTGTAGGCATATTTTCAGATTTTCAGTGAAATATATACATATGCATATATTTTAAATTATTGTACACAGTAGGTTTATAGTGGGGGTCACCATAGTTGTTGGTATCAGAGCAATATTTTGAGTTATCAGAACAATGCTTTGAGACATTTAGTGAGAATTTGAAGCATGTTTTCAAAAAAAAAATTTTAAAAGTATGGTTTTCTAAGAGATTGCATGAGCGAAGGCTAATATGTCCCAACAATTGTTACTCGCTTCTTCTCGGTGTAAGTATAGTAATGTGAGTTTCATATGTGTTGGATGCTAGCCTTGTATTGTGGTGTTTTCGATAGAAGAGCCTAAGCCCCTTTACCCTCAGTCGTAGAAGAAGAAAGTAGTGTTTCGGTTAGACTTATGAGTACTAGCGACACTAGGAGGTTACAACACTCTAGGGTATCTCTTAGACCTAAGAATATAAGAAAAATTTTCAGAAAGATTATAAGAGAAGGTTTTCAGCCAGCAGCGAACAGTCAGAGTAGAGGATTTTCAGCTAGTGAGATAGGGAGCCCATCAGGGGCCAGTTAGAGGTCAGTATGGTCAAAGAGGGCCGAGTATGTCAGAGACTATTAGAGAGGCTTATCAGATGCCAGAGTTTGGTTGACAGAGGGATATGAGTTATGGTACAGATACAATAGGTACTAATGGTTCAGATAGATTACACTCGATTTACAATTTACTTGGAGCTTATCAGTCATCTAAATTCAGTAGTTCTAGAGATCCAACTGTGGCTGAAGAATGGATAAAATCAGTAGAGAGCGTAATGGGTTTATTTACTATGTCTGACAGAGAAAGAATCTGGTATGTTACATTTATGTTAAGAGGTGATACGAGGGTGTGGTGAAACCTTGCGAGGACATCAGTTGATGTTGAGAGTTTGTCTTGGATTAAGTTTAGGAGGTTGTTTAAGGAGTACCGTAATGTTGACATAGTGCATCCTAGAGTTTAGAAGTTTATTGAGTTGACTCAAGGGACCAATTTAGTTAAGGATTATGCCATTCGATTTAATGTACTAGTTATATTTGTTCTAAGAGTAGTGAGTTATGATCCTTTTAGAGTATAGAAATTTTTCCATGGGTTGCATCCAGCTATAGCTAAAGATGTGATGACTAGTTCTTCTCTCCCGTAGAGATTCAGTGAAGCTTTGGGGAGAAACTTGAGATCAGAGGTTTATTTATAGAGGATGAGTTTCTTTTCGAGGCTAGTAAAGAGAGCTCTTGAGAGAGGTAGAGATAGAGACAAGAAACCGATGCAGTCAAGAAAACCTTTTAAAGGAAATAGGTAGAGACAGAGAGTAGATTTGTCAATTTGTAGGATATGTGGTAGGAGTCACACAAGAGAGTGTCTTGTGGGTCAGGATGTGTGCTTCAGATGTCGTTAGCCTGGTCACAGAGTGTTTGAGTGTTCGACCATAAGAGTTGGAGCTAAGTTATCAGTTGGTGGAGTCGGTCCTAATTGAGGTTTTAGAGGTTCAATTGGTAGAGATAGTGGAGCTCATAAAAAAGGTGTTAGTACACCAAAAGGCAGAGGTAGAGGTAGAGCTAGAGCTAGAGTCTTCACAGTAAGGCGAGAGCAAGCTGAGATGACTCCCTATGTAGTCACACGTCAGTTGACTTTCTTAGATACTTTTTTATATGTGTTGATTGATTGTGGTGCCACATATAGTTTTGTATCTCAATGGGTGATAGAGAGATTAAAGTTAATCCGTAGTATGATAGAGAGGAGTATTTCTGTTGAGATGTCTGATGAGGGTGTGATTGTGAATGATCGAGTACTAATAGATCAGAAGATAGTGATTATGGGAAGGACCTTAAGGATAGATTTGATCATGTTGGAGTTAGCTGATTTTGACATGATCTTAGGTATGAATTTCTTAAGTTGTTACAGAGCAAAGATAGATTGTGAGAGGAAAAAAGTTAGATTGCAGCTAGGTCTCATCAGTTTGTCTTTGGTGAGGGTAGAGTGGAGACTACGCTCATGTCATATTTACAGGCGAAGAGACTGTTGAGTAAGGGTTATGTAGTATGTAGAGATGTTGTTGAGTCAAGTATTGATGAGGTGTCTATAGTTAGAGAGTCTCTAGATGTTTTTCCAGAGGAATTGCCAGGTTTGCCTCTAGAGCGAGAGTTTGAGTTTTTCATTGAGTTGTTTTCCTGTACGACTCCTATTTCTAAGGCTTCGTATTGAATGACTCCAGCAGATCTTTAGGAATTAAAAAAACATCTTTAGGAGTTGATTGATAAGAGGTTTATCAGACTGAGTTGCTCATCATAGGTGCTTCTATTCTATTTGTGAAAAAGAAATATGGTTCACTAAAGATGTGCATAGACTACAGAGAGCTGAATAAGGTGACAATTAAGAATAAGATCCGTTGCCTCAGATTGATGATTTGTTTGACCAGTCAAGTGGAGCTGCAGTGTTCTCTAAGATAGATTTAAGGTCTAGGTATCATCAGGTCAGAGTTGCAAAGAGAGATGTGTCTAAAACTGCTTTTATGACGAGGTATGACTACTATGAGTTTGTGGTGATGCCTTTTGATTTGACCAATGCTTTTGATGTGTTTATAGATCTGATGAATTGAGTTTTCCAAGAATGTCTAGATAGATTCATTGTTGTGTTTATCAACGATATATTGGTCTATTCGAGGAGTGTAGAAGAGCATGATGAACATCTAAGATTTGTTCTTCAAAGATTGAGAGACAGATAGTTTTATGCCAAATTTGATAAGTACGAGTTTTAGTTGAGTAGTGTATCATTCCTTAGACACGTGGTTTCAGTAGTAAGTATTTTAGTGGATCCGAGTAAGATCGATGTGATTTTAAGTTGACCGAGGTCGAGGACTACTAGAGAGGTAAGGAGTTTTCTGGGATTAGCCGGATATTACAGGAGGTTTATTAAAGACTTTTCCAATATAGCCAATCCTTTGACTGCTTTGACTTGGAGTGAGACACCGTTTATTTAGACTGAGGAGCATGAGACTTGATGTCAAGAGTTAAAGCAGAGATTGACAAGTGTTCCAGTGTTAGTATTGTCTCATGAGGGTATTGATTATGATATATATACAGATGTTTCCCATCAGGGGATTGGAGCAGTGTTATTACAATCTGAAAACCATATGGCTAGAGGTTAACGTCGACCACCATTACTGGCGACGCTACCGAATGTGGTGGCTGTTTTTTTAAATATTTATTTTATTTTTTAAATTTTTATTAAATTATTAAATTTTTATTATTATTTTAATATTATTTTATTTTAAATTTATTTTTAATATTATTTATATTGAATTTTATTTTAATATTAATATTATTGATTTTTATAGAGGGTATTTTAGTCTTTTCAAAGAGAAATGATGGGTGTTTGACTTTTTAAACTTTCATGAATAGGAGCTTACATTTAAGGAAACCTTAGGTGGGAATAGGTCGTTTGGGCGTGTGTAAATGTAACTTCTTTTACCTCCTGAATTTTTAAACTCTTTGTTGTATGTTATAGCCTTATTAATAGCCAAATTACTAGAATATATTTCTTAATTTTGTTCAAGGTATCTTTAAGGGACAAAGTTTTATCAAATCAACCATTTAACCAGTAAATATTAATGATTAAAAAAATATTTTTATTTTTAAAAAACATTTTTTTAAAATAATAAAAATATGAAAACATATAAAAAATTAAAAAATATTTTAAAATGTATAAAATTTTTTCCTATGCAAAGGTTTCTCCATCCCATGGTTCACAACTACCAACAGGGCTTCCACCAACCACACACCAGCGGCCACTAGGATCAGCATTGATATGAATCTGAGTAGCTCTTATCCTCTTCAAAATAATCAAGAAAAACCAATCATGTTCTTGCAATGGAGAACTCGAGTCATGCACGTCAATTTTGAAAATATCAAGCATAGGTTGAAGTTATACATTCGAATAAATCTTCAGCATCACAAACATCATCTTTGGCGGTTTAAGGCATCCTTATTCATGAAATGGCTTCATACAAAGTCAATCAAAAAAAAGAAAGTCTAATCAGATGAGAATCGGGCATAAAATGAGCAAAAAAGGAAGAGCCTTGGCATGCACGACCTCATGCATGCCCATGCGAACAAGAAGCCCAGTGCTACACACACCCATGTGCGCTACGACATGATGCTACAACATATGGATTCTGCCATTTTTCGGATTTTTGGTCTTTTTCAAGCAATTTTTGCATGCTTCGGCTTTCAAAACTTCTCCAATGCATTCTCTTTAAAGTTTTTGAATTCCTAAGGATTTTTCAACAAGAATTCAAATGTCAACGACCATTTGGATCGAATTCGAACAATTTATTCGGATCAAACACTCAAGTCAAAGATTCGAATCAAAGCTAATTGAATCAAGAAAAAATTACATAAAGATACAAGTATACAAATTAAGATATTTTAAATATGTTTATATTTAATTGTACTTTTTAATTAATTTTAGGATACTTATTTAATTTGCCTTTTCATATTTCTTTTATTTATTACATGTAATTTGAAATTTTTTAAGTTAACTAGGGTTAATTTAACCATCTAATTTTCTAGTAAGAGAAAATTGGTGTAGAAAATTGGATGGTGGAATCCTTCTTTTATCTTTAGTTCACCCTCAAATTGGTAGAACAATCTTTTATATTTGAGGTTTTACAATCTTGTAAATAATTTTCAAGTTAATTATTTTAATTCTTGTTGTAACTTGAGCTTCATTTTCCTACCTTCTTTGGTTGAAGTTTGTTGGTGGAAGTTGATTTTTTGAAGCTTGCTTGAAGTGGTGTCAAATTACAGCTGAGTTAGTGTTGGATTTGGGAAAGAAAATTGCATGAATTTAAAGACTTTGATACTCGTTTTGGGTTAGAATTTTAAGGGCGAAATTGTGAGACTTTAGAAACAAATTTGGAAGACTTACAACCCTCTCATTATTAATCAAGTATCCTTTGCTGGAATTTCTTCTCCACCCCCTCCAAGGCAACCTACCAGGCTTTGCCTCTCCACAGTCAGTCCAAAATGATTTTTCATTCCGTTTCGTCAAGTTATAGAACTAGGTGGCCAGAAAAGAGAGGGAATGGGTAGCATTCAAAAAGGGGAAAGAGAGGGAAGTGGAGGCAAGAGAGAATTAGAGCTATTGGAAGAAAAATGGGTTATTGCTTAGCTTAGGAGCTAACACCTATGTTGTTAGCATTCTTATTTACTTTTGTTAGACTACTTGCTTTATTGTTCTACTACTTTATTGGTTGGACTGGTCTTTGGTAGATTAATACAACTGTTGGTTTTGGATTATTGATCATCCAAAGTTTGTGTTAGTTTGTGGGAGATTGGCTAAGTTGATTGTACAGGTGCTTATCATTTTGGTATTAGAGCAGTTGGATGTAGCCGTATGGTGAGTACTCGCATGAATTAAAGATTGAAGATATTTGAGAAGGAGATGTAAGATTAGTTCACCGAAGTCAACAATGACATATATCAAATGAGAGAGATTTGATTCAATCGTTAGTTAAAAGAGGGGATGATGGAGGTCAAAAATCTATTGAATGAGAGTAAAAGGGAGAGCATCAATAGAACAGTCTGAAGCACAAGGTAGTGTTTGCGATATAAGATTAATCTCATGTGGTTAATATTAATTGTGTTTATTTTATAAAATAAATGGTGAATTTCGATCAAAAAAATATTTTGGATGGATTTAATATGATCAATTTTTATATAATCTAATACACTTCATGCTACAATTAGTTACAATTAATTTTTGTGGAAAATTAGCATGGATTCATGTGGTTTATTAGATTTTTTATGAAGGGGCACAAAACTCAATAAACTTTATTATAATAACCATGATTGTTTTTGAGTACACAAAAACAGGTAGGTAAAGTCTCAAAAAGTGAATAACTGATTAATTTTTAATCAATTTCTGACAAATTCAATTACAATGATGACACAAATAAGTATATTTAAATATTTTTACAATGTTCTATAATTTGAACATATAATAAATTGTTGATATGTTAATTGATTGATTTATTTGATGAATTAATTATGAATTTATTTTGTGATATATGTATATATATATATATATATATATATTATATTCCTACAAGCAAAATGAGGATGAAACAAGACTGAAATCATCAAAGCAAGTATTAGGCCAATTGAAAGATGAGAAGGACTAAGTGAATCGATAGTGACGAGGGCATGCATTCAACCACGGTCAAAAAGGAACTAGAAATTGGGATATGATCAGAATATCAATTTTTTAAATTTTTAATTTTTTAAAAATATTTTTAATTTTTATTGTTTTTTAAAATTTATTTTTTAATTTTTTTATTATTTTTTTGATTAAAATTATTTTCATCATTTTATAAAATATGTAAATAAAATTAGATTAATAAATGAAACTTATCATTTATAAAAGCCTTGGGGGGATTAAGTCATTTGACCTATTCTAAAATGATTTATACGACAAGATTCATTGAGACATTTTTCTCAATTTATTTTTAATATTTTTTAATTATATTTTTAAAACTAAAAAAAAAAAAAATCCAATATGAGGAAAAGAAACATTTAGTGGGCAAAAATAAAAACAAAACACTACATCGCTGGAACTAATCGAAACAGTTTTCCAATCCTAAATAGCAGCTTGACTTTAATATCTTTTTACCAACTAAGATTACGATAGAATACAACTCAAGCACTACAAACAACATAACTACAAAAAAACTACCCTCTTAAACTAAAACAAGGAAAGATCAAACCAGACTATGATGGGGCACCAAGATATGAGGCCAGCCGCAATATGTCACTGAATATTCCACCAGCTGTGACCTGAGCTCCTGCACCTGGACCACGGACTATAAGTGGCTGCTCCTTGTACCTTGCTGTTGAGAAAGCTATGATATTATCGGAACCAGAGAGCTGTGCAAATGGATGGTCTTTCTTGTATCTCCGCAACTGCACCGTACCCTTTTGGTTGACAACATCCACCACGCCAACATACCTCAGAACCTGACATACACATTCCAAATCTTACATCTTAGACAAATACAAAAAACCATAATTCATAGCCAATATATAAGACCAACATCCACAAAGACTTCAAAAAAACTTCCTTCTCAGATTTTTCAGAATTCTTGTATGATACATTGTATCAAGAATTCATCCCAGTACTCTCTAATAAGATTGTAGGGCCAATTATTCTCCAAAGGATACAAAATTTCCCCCAAGCTTACTCATTAATCTTTTTAGGACTCATTAGAATATAAAACATAATTCAGACTCATTTTTGAGGCATTGTAATTATAAAATCCGAGAATAACTCTACTGAGATGTTTAACTTTCAAGAGTGTTTCAGCAAGAACTCACTTCCCCTGCATCCTCAGCTTCTTTTCTTTTGTTAGCCAGTTCTTGGTCATATTGTGGTAATTGCTTCATGAACTCTTCGGCAGATGCACAATCCTGCAGCAAAAAATTAGAACATTACATGGAAGATGAAGTTATTCCTCAATCCAATATGGAATTGAAAAATTTGTCTTACTTTTAAAGGTTCAGGCACAAGACTGTGAATGGGGAGATCAGAAAGCTCCAGCCTCAGACCAGATTCTCTAGCAAGAATTATCACCTGCAGAAAGAAATTCATTTTATGAGTCTGTTCTCATCTAAATGCATTCAGCATGAAGGCATGGAATAGAGACTTATAGAAGCATTGTAGTGTAGTCAAAAGCTCAGCCTGTTCCAAACATAGTATCTGATTGGACCAGAGTGACAGTACACAGTATGTAAAGAATCATATTTAAAATTATAAATAAAAAAAGTTGCACAAAAAAGGTGAGGTAGCCAACTCATCAGTCATCAGATAAAGTTTGCTATAGATCCCTTAACAAACAGCCTGTTCTAGAATGGCGACAATATGTCAACTGTATTTTGGCATTTAGGAATTGCCCACCATGGTAGGAATAAAATACACTTATGAACTAATTACCCAAAAAAAAAAAAATACACTTATGAACTTCAATACATTTAAACAACATATATAATAATAATAATAATGCACATATTACCTTTCTGGCAACATCTGTTCCAGACAGATCATCCCTAGGATCTGGTTCGGTATAACCTGCTTCTTTTGCTTCTGCCACCACCTCACTGAAACTTCGTGTACCTATAAAGTTGTTAAATAGATAACTCAAAGTCCCACTGCAAAAATAAATGAAGAACGTTAAGGCTTGCATTAGAAGGTGCAAACTTATGTAAGGCACATGCATTTTAGATGCAAAGCCAATTTCATAGTTTTGTAGGTATGACTGCAACCAAGTAAACATGTCTGACCTGAAAATGCCTTCAATGTGCAATATCTTGTCCCCGGTTTCAAGCAGTCCCCTTAAAGTGCTAATGATCGGAAGACCAGCACCAACAGTTGCTTCATAAAAGTAATGCGTATAGGATTTCCGTTGAAGGGCCCTCAACTTCAAATACTGAATTGACATGGAAATTACATCAAGAAAAAGCCACCAAATTGATCAACAATGCAACAAGATTCAAGCAAGGATAAATAATATTACAGGAAGTAAAATAAGCAGTGCTAATTATTCTCTCCTAAATTAACCAAAAGTTGGACCAAGACACCAAAACATCGAGAGTTAGGACTTAACAGTTATTATCATTATTGTTATACTAATAACACCCTAAGACTTGGCCAAGGTTAACATTACCTGATCAAGAGGTCCAGAGTTTGCTTTTTTGTTTGGTGTGATCACATGAATCCCTTTAAGCAACCAATCGTGATAACAACTGGCAACATGTGAGTCTGCTGTACAATCTACCAAAACTGTATTTGGGAAGAAATGATTCCCTTGCACATGATGAGTAAATTTGTTGAGATCAGCTACTTCTCCTTTCTCTTTTAATAGCTCTCTCCATCTCAACAAATCAATTCCCCTATGATGAAAGATCAATCAGTCACAGACCACAGAGTAATATGCTTATAATGAATAAAACAACCAGTTGATTCATCAACCAATCCCACCGCACAAAAACCAAATTGAGCTCCTAACATCCAACCAAGAAAGAGAAGTTTGTACTGTTGGGAATGGTGATTAATTCGAAACATGAAGAGCAAAGTCAATAGATTGTTTCTGAAACATGATTATCATACCCCAAGAAATGCCCATAAAAAATCTTAAAACTTACGAGTCACTCAAGAGCATATTCCTCGAGCCGGTAATTCCCATAACACGCAAGTCAATGTTGAATTCTTCTTTTAGTACTCCTGCCTGCCAGAAGAAAATGTTCAATACTTACTGAAATGCCATGGATCAAAGAGCACGTAGATTCATAACTTGACTTGGAGGAAGACAGACCATTGCATAGTAATCTTTAAATTTCTCCTTTTGTTAACCTTGTTATACTGTTATGTTTCTATCTGCATATCTCTCAGATTATTGAATATAGATACTAATGGCAAGTAGCTTGAATTTTTTGATCAAATTGAGACTAATTCCATAATTTTCAAATTTTAATTCAAATGCAAGAGGATACAGAATGTACGCAATCTAGAATACTAATCTTTCACAAAATTTTACCAGCTCCTCACTTTGATGCTCAACAAAGAGCCCAACATTTCTGTTAGAACTAATGTTTATACTTCCCGGAATTAAAACAGAAGAGGCAAGAGGAGACATGTGGAAGGAGCATGGGACTGACAGATGACAACAAAAACAAAAATGGGGAGGCTGGACCACCAAAAGAGGAAGATGGAATGTGGGGCAAGAGGAGAGCAGGAGAGACTGTTATGCAAAGGAAACAAAAGCTGGAAGGGAGTCAAGGAGAATCAAGAAATCAGAAGCAGAAATAGGGGGGCTGGCCTCTCGAAAGCCTGGCAAACTAAGGGGCTACTATGGTTAATGTTTCATTATATTCCACTCTGATTTGGATATTGTAATGAAGTTTGAATCAATGAAAGTTGTTACGATCCACTAACATTCTTTTGCATTTGTGTTGAGTGTTAATTTGCTGTGTTGAATTTTTCTGGTGTTGCTTGACTGAGATTGAAAGGAGACCTATGAAGGGAGATTTTCTGGGTTTGAACTGCAGGAAGGTTACTGTTGTGTGCTAGAGAAGTTCAGGTCTGTATCAAATTCACATGTAGAATCGGATGTGGGAAACAGATAAAAGGCATAAACATTTTGGGTTCTCCCAGAAACATATAATAAAAAGCATTCAAATATATGAGGGAAAACACTAAGGCTTTCCGATTAGTGATCCCTTGTCTCTGGTCACAAAGATGTTACACTCAGGAGAGCACTACCATAACCACCATAGTTCAAAACCACTATAAAGTTTCAAATTAACTATTCTTAATTTGCCATCATTAACAATATATGAGTTCGCAAAGATTACAATTTTCCATTTCAAATTCAACTCCAACAGTGCCTATATCAGAGCTGCTAAACTAATAAGGAAACAATTAAGGATAGAAGAGAACTATCAAATTAGTGTACCTGATCCCTGAGCTGGTCAAGTAATGTGCCCCCTATCAAGCCAGGGCCAATAATCCCCATTGCTATTATGGTTCTTGAAAGAAAAAACCTAGAATGAACAGCTCTCAAAGCCCTTATGCAATCTTCACGCTTGACTACGACAGTTATATTGTACTCCGAACAACCTTGGGCTATAGCACGGACATTGATGTTTGCCTGCAATAAAATCATACATAAACAGATTACAAGAAACCACAGGATTTAAAAGTTTTGAAAAAGAATCTGGAAATTGAGTGAACCACTGCATTTATATTTTAAGATATATTATATACTTTACCTTTGCCAAAGCATTAAAAAGAGTGGCACTAACTCCAGGTGTGCTTGCCATTTTCTGGCCCACTGTTGCTAAAATGCTACAATTGGGAATGATTGCCACCTAAATATAAATTTGAGATAAATTTGAGTAGAAAAATAGAATAACATCAAATTTGGCATAAATGGAACTCCTTAACTCTTGCATTTGTAGCACAGCAAAAGAAAAAACAGCTCCATAACACAGATGGCATACATGGAAACCAGCTAAGGATTCAAACTATGATGAATTATGCCGACATGAAACTGTTAGTCAGGAGCTATGTAACTAATTAACAACATTAATTGATTGGTTGATAAGTAACTAATCAATGATTTCTAGCAACTTCCAAGGGTGGGATATTAAGTGTTTAATCATAGTACAATGTTGTTATGAGGAAAATAAATTAATTAATAGAAGTTAATTTGCAGTGGGAAGACTTGAAATACAATCTTACAAGAAATCACCATGGACAAGATAAAATAAATCTTAATGGTTTTCATGATTGTCAAATTATCAAGTCCACAATTACATTTTAAATTGGAAAGAGCACCTGAGAAAGCCGCCCAGCATTGAGAGCTTCACGAAATCTAGACTGTAAGGCCTCTGCAACAGCTTTTACTTCCTTCTCGGGCACAGCAAAGCACACAGAATGCTCACTACTGGCCTACATCATTATCATTCACTAAGTATCTTTGAACTTAAAAATAAATAAATAAATATTGAACCAAAATCAGAGGAAGAATTTACTTGAGATATCATGATGACATTAGCTCCAACATCTTTCACAGCACCAAAAATGGCATTTGCTGTACCAGGAACACCAGCCATTCCAGTTCTGCCAACAGGAAAATTGAAAAAAAAAAAAAAACATAAATGATGCAAAATTTAGATGAACCAACTCCAACCATAAAAGCACACATGCAGTGGAAATTGCGACAGATATGCTCACCCCTCAACATTTATTAGAGCTAAATTGTCAATTGTTGCAAACCCTTTGACAGGAGTGTCCACGGTTTGGTCATCTTCATTTTCACAAACAGAAGACTGACATATCATTGTTCCAGGTGCAGAGAGGTTAAAGATATTCCTTATTACAATTGGAATGTCATATCGCATGACTGGGATGATGGTGCGAGGGTGCAAGACATTGGCCCCAAAATATGACTACACAATGACATAAATTTAATTTAGAAACATAAATCCGAAAATTACAAAACTTTGACAGACATGTGAATGATAATCATGTCACCATTTCCCAGGCCTCTTGGTAAGACAATGTCCTCAGTATCACAGCTTCACTAACTGCAGAGAAGACAGATCTTCATGTTACAATCAAACCAAGTAGTTATATTTTCATAAAGTTTTAAGAAGATATCCAACTATTAGAGTGATTATGCAAGACAAGGATATAATACTATCTAAAAAAATAAGACTATAGCAGATGAAGCAAATTTGGATAAACTTGCATACACAGAAGGCTCCATACAAACCTTTTCGTGGGTCTGCACTGTAAACTCCATCCACATCAGTCCAAATTGTGACTTGGCGCGCCCTGAGTAGAGCGCCCATTATAGCAGCAGAGAAGTCACTTCCATCCCTCTTCAAAGTTGTGGGAATATTATCTGGTGTACTGGCTATAAAACCAGTTGCAATTACTATCTTTGATGGATTTTGAGAATACCATTTCTTTAGTCTGTTTTCAGATTCTGAAAAATCAGGATCAACTTGATTTGAGTTGGTTGGATTTACAATGAGGACATCTCTTGTATCCATCCATTGGCAATCCATACCACTCTGCACCAAAATCAAAATAATATGTTAATTCAAATAGCTTTGGAAGCTTATTGCCGGTTATCTTTAAAAGGTTACTATTAACAAGATATTCTTTTTAGCAACAGGTGAATAACCCCCTAACCTTTCTGACAACAGCTGCTAACAACTGAGCAGTCCACAACTCTCCATGTCCAACAACAAAATCTGTAAAAGATTCTGTAGCATGCCCAGCTGCAAAAAATAAATAAGTAATTACTGGTTTATTATATATATTAGAGTTCTATTTCTATTTCTATTTCTATTTCTATTTCTAAGTTCACACAATAAGTTTGGTCAAAAAGGAAAAAGGTCTCTGACAATAGAGATGACCAAAATCCCATGACTGTCAACAAGCCAGAATCCAACTTACATGTCTATACAATCTAAACAAACAAGTGTCATGGACTCATCTTTCATTAAATAAACAAGAAATTCCAAAAGATACAAGTACATTTAGGCATATTTTGGAGCATATTTACAGGAAATTGACATCCACATCACATTTAAACCCTATACTCTATGAATTTCTTTGTGATAGAGCCATAGGGGGAGTGATAGATAAAGATCAGAACAGACAGAGATACATAATGGAAAATTAGAAAGATAGATGGAAGGATAAAAAACAGCAAGAAAAGGGGAGAAAACTAGAAGAATTGAGAGTGAAGAGAAAAAATCAAATGGGAGAGAACCAAGATTTCATTTTATATTAATAAAAAATAATCACAATACTGAACAAAGCCATTATTTATCAGCTTAAAACTTTACTCTTCCTCCGTCATCAATTTTCCTTCTAGATTATGATAGAATTACCTGCATCATGATCTCATAAAGAGTGAAATTGAGCAACACATGAAAATCAAAATTAATGTAGAAATATAAAAATTCTAAAATATTGTTTCTGTAATTGATGCCTTATTCATCAATCAAATTGTTCTTATATAGGGAAAATATATCAGAAAATGCATAAAGCCCCGGTTGAGTTCATTAAGAAAATCATAAACATCTACATAATTACATAATTGTGCTTATCAAGATTTTAATAGACAGTATATTAATAATTAAATAAATGTGAGATTTTTCCTTCCAACCTAATAGAAACAAACTAGATGAAATTAGGCGATAACACATCTGAAAAGCCAACATGAACTGTAAATAAAGAATCAAGAGGAGACCAGAGGTTAAATTTATGTCCTTGCCACAAGGTTAGCTTTAAATTGGATGTAAGATAAGATAGACAAAATGGGATCAATTCATAAGGCACCAAAATAATGATTCACATGCCAAGGTTTACTAGTATATCACTCATTTATGAATGCAAATTTACACAATCTAAAACAGATAATTCTCCAACAATCTAGAGCATGACCGAAAAGAAGGGGCAGGGGGAGTGAGTAGAGAGGAGAGAGAGATAGCACAATAATACCTATGTATATTGCACGAAGCATGGCTTTAAGGTTATGAATATCATTATGCAATATGGACAAGAAACCAGCAAGCTCATCCCCATCAAGTAGATCATATGCTGTTAATTTGTGCTTTTCAAAGACCGCATCCACAGCAGATACATATGAATCATCCCGGGACTGCGCCTTGAAGATGAGGTCAAACATCATATCTGTTACTTTTGACATAGCTGACACTACCACCAATTTCCTTTCTGTATTATCCTTAATGATTATCTCTGCAACATTCTTGATTCTTTCAGAGCTTCCAACACAAGTGCCACCAAACTTATGAACACACCACAAGTCTCCCCTGGGAAGCTGAAATTCTTCCACTGATTTTTCTACCGACATATCTGTGAACATAAGAAAAAATTAATGAATTGTATCTACGATTTCCCATTGCATGTAAATTTAGATTATAGATAGAACAGGTAATAGACCTGTAACTGATGCCAATATGCTCAAATTTGAAGACTTCCTTTTTCCCTGCTGTGCAATGGCTATTCTGAAACAGTCAACATACAAAATAAAAACAGAACAGAACAGAACAGAACATGAACCTCACAATCTAGACAAAATGTTCAAATAGACACTTAAACTCTGCAAGGTCATGAAACCTTGTATAAGCATCAAATGCTTCATTTATAAAAGTAAACAATTCACAATTATCAAATATACAGCCAGCTTAAGGCACCAAAACTCATCAGTAGCAGCAGTTCCAAAGAAAATTAAAATATTAATGCAGAAAGCATCAAACTGCATCGTTTTGAAGCAGTTTTGAGACAAAGTGATTTACTAGGAAAGAAAAGAAGATGAGAGGAAAAACATTTTGAAAGCAGGTAATTAATTCAAAAATTATCAGAAATCATTGTCAGGAAAAAGGCATAAAGTCTCATCCCTTAGAAGTAATTATGAAGCACTTTTTGTAGAGAAAATATTATAATGAATCCAGAGTCATCAAAAAGACAGACAATGTTGCATCAAAGAGTATGGAAACACATTGTTTAGAACCATTTTTTAATACAAATGAAAAGCTTTACTGGGTCCTCAAGTCATTCAATAATCATTCATAAAAACCTTATTATCAAATTTACAGACATCAAAAGCACCAAAATACACCGTTTTGAAGCAAATGAATGACATTAACCTGGAAATAGAAGAAAGAAGATGAGAGGAAAAAAATGTTAAACACGAACAAGGAAAAAAGGAATTAAACTCATCGTTTAGTAGTAATTATGAAGCATCTCTTCGGAGCAAACACCCTAACTAATCTTAAAATTATCAAAAATAAAGACATCATTTAGAACCAAAAGCTCCAACCTGACCTAAAGTCCTATAATTCATTCAAATTACATAGACATCCAAAGCTTCTAAACAAACGTTTAGAATCATATATAGCATCACAAAGCCGCATTCAAAAGTCATTTTCAAGCAAATGAAGAGATCTTGCAGGAATGGAAGAAAGAAGAGACTCCAATTGCTTCAATATTTATCAGAAGCATCTACAAATAGAAAAACGATACCAAATTGAATAGTTTTTGATCAATTTATCAGACAAATGAAAATTAATGCATTCCAGTTAATCCAAAAATTATCTGAAACATATTTTCGAAGCTAAAACTCTATTGAGACAGCAAAAAGCATCGAGGCAATCGTTTAAAATCAATTCACAGGACACACTACCACAAGGACATCAAAAGCACTGAAACGCACCGTTTTGAAGGAAATGAAACGGATGGGAAAGGAAAGAAGGAGCGGCATTGAGAAGATGGACGAGAGTTCTTGGTTCTGTTATGGTGAGCCAATGCGGCTGAAGATTGAAGAACTCGCGAAGAGATCGACGCGGAAAACGCCATTGTTTTGCTTTGCTTGGTGGTGCTTTGTGTCTGCAATTTTTGTTTCTATTACTTGGCGGCTTCGCCTTTTTACACAGAGCTGCTTCGACTTCCCAGTACTATGCCACAAATATAAGGTGGGCTGCTATCTGATGCACCCCACTGCAACAATGCATCTCTTAGCAACCGGTAATAAATCCTGTTCCCCCCCAAGAAAAAAACAAAATCTATTTTACACCCAATTAGATGAAATAACTTGTTTTCATATGTTAAATTGAAAAAAAAAAAATTATGTCTATATGTTAAAATTATTATTTCCTAAAATTTATTAAAAATAAATAAATAAATATTTTTTTATCTTATTCAAAAATTATTATATTTTCCCTAAATATTAGAAAATTCTTAATATTTAATTTATTATGTTTTAAATTATAATTATTAATTTTAATTTTAATGAGAGTATATTAAAAATTTTAAAAATACCTTCAAACTTTGTAAAATTTGTAAGAACTTACCTTAAACAAGTTATTATATCTGCTCTTAAACAAATGATTATATATAATTAATATTTTTATGTATATTTAATAAATTTTTATTATTTTAATTGAAATTAATATAAATTAGAGTATAATATTTTATAAATTTTAGGGCTAAAAAATTATTCAGTTTGAAAGTTTTTGTTGGTATTTTCAGTAATTTTATAAAAAAAATTAAAATAATTTGTTAATAAATTTAATATATAAATAAAAAAATTAAATTTTTTAAATTTAACAAGTAAAAATATGTTATTCCATCAAAAAACTTTGTGTGAGAAATATCATTAGGCAAAAAAATAAAACATGGTTGTTTCTTACCCCCTCAATAAAATTTATAATTTTTATAATTTAAAAGAATTTATGAAGCTAATTCAACGTATTTTAAATAATTTAGATTAGGGTAGCCACAAACAAAAGTCAAAGGAAAATATCAAATTGAAATTGGCCAGTCAGCACACGGCTAAGAGACCCTTGTATTCGTGAGGGCTAAAGACAAAATATAAATAAATAAACAAATTTTTGCAAGATGCCAATCACGTGAGTGGACATGCATGTGCCTATTGTTTTTTTGTTTTAAAGTGGATTCAAATTAAATTAAATTTAAATTTACTTGAATTTGATTCAGATTGAAGAAATCAAATTTAAGCTTGAATTCAAATTCGATGAATTTTTATGAAATAAATTTTGAGTTCGTTAGTCTAGTTTATTTCTGTGACATAATTTAATTATTTATTTATTTATCGAAAGTATTCTTTGGATCAAATATGAATCAATAGGGTTATAAGTGTTGTCCTTGAAATTCTTCTTTTAAACTATATGAGTCTTGGGGGAAACTCTCTCTCTAAGCTCAACTCTACTTTCCTAAGCCTCATATATGACAACTTTTCTGATAGTGATTTTGGATTAGGTTGCTCTTATCTCCTTTTCTTTTTTAGAAGCAAGCTGACATCCTTAGAAACATTTGTTACTGGACTTCTTCCTTTGCTTCTATTGCACACTTTGATCACTTACTCTGAACCTAACTTGATCATCTGATATAGTGATCATGGCCTAACTAGAGCTTAACATTAATGTCTTTCTCTGAAGACACATTTAACAATAAATTGAGTAGCAAACTAAACTGAAATAGAGCATCTGAAAAGAAATACTGACCAGGCTTATTGTACAAAATGGCCTCGGCTTTCCTTTACTACCTTTACACCCCTTCTAACTAGGTCTACTCTACCTCTCCTCAATCTGAGTTTGTCTTTGGATAGACCTACATCCCTTCTAGCTGGATACTTTAAACTCCTATATCTTGGCTAGTGACATTTGAAACACACATTATGACTAGTCAAACACTCTCTTAGATGTTTCCTCCTACACTTGACATATTTTGGCAATTAAAACTAAGCTTGATCTCTTTATCTCTCCTCTTCTTTAAATAGTTGCTTCTTCTACTTTTCTTTCTTCCTTTCCTAAATTGGCTATTTTCCTTTGTCTTTAACTCTATCTCTCTCAACTAATCTCTCAAATTTGTCCATCCTTTGGAGGTATAACTCTGATCTTAAGACTTTACCCAAAGCATCACTAAATCTCTAGAAAGAAGAAAATCTTGTCATCATATCTTTTGCTATAGCATGATACAGACCATGAACAAATTTTTACACCCTACTTAACTTTAATTCAGCAAAATTGGGAATAAATCTAACTAAAGCATTAAACCAGATTATATACTTCTTGACTGTACTTTACCCCTAAGTCAACTCAATAAATTCTTAAGCTTTAACAGACATTGTATTTACACTCTTAAACTCCTCAGCAAACAACTGTTTGAACTCTGCTTAGGTTAAATTGTCTTCATTAATTAATATCTTTATGAGATTATACCAAATCCTTACTTCTACCTTGAGCATATACATTACATATCTAACTTTCTCTCTATCTGACATGTTGAATATATCTATGACACTCTCTATTGTCTCTATCTAGTCTTTTACTATGGTTAGATCTCTAAACCCATTGAACTTAGAAGGCTAATAGGCTCCTGACAGACTGAAAATGAGGTGTAACCTTTCCATATCTCTAACATCCGTTGATTCTGTCACTAAACTCTATCTCTGCCCTGACATTTAAAAGTTATGCCTGGCTAACTCAAGGTAACCACCTCTGACTATGCCCTGTTGATCTCTTCTCATAGGTTGTTGAAACTCTTTTCTCATCATATCTTTGATCATTTCTCTCACATCCTTAACATTGACAAATCGTTGAGAGCTTTAGGACTCTCTTCTAGCCCTCGTTGAACTACTACTCTTATCTACCATAAATCTAAGAAGGTGGGGTCTCATATTTAAAATCACACAAGAAAAAGGTTAAGATCTGCTATCTATACTGAACCTGTTGTTGAGATACTAACACTGATGGGAACCATAAGCTTTGGTTGTTGGGATATGCTGGCTCTATACTTATGCAATTAAGAAAACAAAGTATGCTTGAAAACATTTTCTTAAAACATGGACTCAAAACTTGTTCTAATGGCTCAAACTATGCTATGATACTAAAATGTGACACCTATTACTATATATTACTGTAGACTAGTTTTTTTTTTTTTAACTGAAATATATCTCTAATATATAATAGTAGATCCCACTCTAACTGCTACCTGAAAATACACATACGGAAGTTGGAATAAAATATGTGATAAGAAACTAGAACCCCCTATACAATATCTTGAATAAAACTTGTGTTTTACTACATATATTGTATTGCTTATGCATATGAGATGCATAATATCATGCATATTTTCAGATAGTATTAATATATATATATATATATATATATATATATACATACTTATATAAATTGAAAACATCAGGTGAAAACCCAATCAAGCCATATCCCACTCTCCAGCTATCTCATGCTCCAAGCTCAGCTCCATAAGACATTGATCTGCAAGGAAGGAAACTGAGAGGGATGAGTGAAAAGTCACTCAGTAAGCATCTCATATCTCTACTTTTGAGCAGACTCTAATTTAATTTATTAGCTTGTCGCACTACTAAACCTTACTGGGTTTTCTTTCTAATATTCATTATTCAGTTTTCTTTCTTTATTAGTTTTTGAAACTTAGAGTACTCTCAAATTCTTTTAGGCTTTGGTTGAATTCTTTTATCTTTCTACTTACGATGTATATCGTGCAACTTTATCTTTCTTTTATTTATTTTCTTATTTATTTATATTTTTAATGTCTGAGTACTAATTCATGACATGTAATATGTATCATGGTATGCTAAAATTATACTATTTTTCCTTAGGCCTATTTACTGAAAACATGCACTAAAAATGCTACCTGTTTCTGAAGATCTAAAATATTGAAAAACTAATATAAAATCTCTGTGTATTCGAAGATAGCTACTGTGCTGATCAGACTGATGAACATAGAGATTCAACATCTTGATCATATGAGCTGAATCATACCAACAAAATGCTAGTAAGTTGAAATATCCTATCACACCAATCATTATATCAGTAAGCTAAAATCTAACCAATCTAATCACAGTCAAAAAGTTGAAATCTCACAGATACCCCTTCGTATTCACCTTTAATAACTAACCCAAATGTTAGGTCTTAATACTGAAAATTAAAGTATATGGATCACTTAATCATTTTTTAAAAACACTGTCATAACATGCTATGATGAATTATGCTATTCATGCATGAAATCTTATTAGTTCTCTTTTTCTAATTATACTTTGTATAACTATACAATTGTTATAGTTATGTTTTGTATTTTTTACTGAAACTTCTAGTTCTGTGACTTATTAAGCTTGTTAATAAGTTTTATATAAATTGTTTTGTATTTTGGATGTTTCTACCAGTTTTCTATTACTGTTTTCCTGTTTCCATTTTGTTTTCGTCTCTATTTATGTTTTTTGAACATAACCTATCATTGGATTACGTTGTTCTAGACTATTGATGATTTTTTCTTACACTAGTGTGAGATTGAATGTATGATTCTGTAAAAATATTTTACCTTTCTTTTTTTTTTTTATGTTTTTTGCTCTTATTTTACTGTTTCTGCTAATTTCACCTAGTGCACGGGTGTGTGCAAGGTGACATACAGTCGTGCTTGATAATGCATGGGATCATGTGTGAAACGTGCTTTTAGTCATATTAGCTTTTGAAATGGTTCTATTAAACTCTGGCCTATTGCACGAGCGTATATTTCAGGACACACAGTCGTGTCTCTACGTACACGGGCATGCAACATCACTCACTACACTCTCGTGTTATGCATACATAAACATGTAGAATTAAGAATGGGCGTGTGTCCAAACTTGTCCAAGTATGCACAACAACCATGCACGAGCATGTTGTCGCTGAAATAAGACTAAACGATCATGCGTTTATGAGCACACAATCGTGTGTTTACCATGTTTTGATGATAATATGCTTGGGAAACCCAAAACCTAGCCAAAACTTTTCCAATCTCAAAATCTCTACAAATAAACTTATTCTAGCACACAACAAGCCTTTATCACAACCTTCTTCATCTCAAAACGATGTGAACTCTGTAAATGAACTCATCTAAGGATTTACATGCTTTATGTAAACAAGGAAAAAAGTAAGGAAATACTTACGTAAAACTACTATGGATTTTTATTTCTCTAACTCTGACTGAATTTTGACTGGATTAGCTGCTAAAAACTAGCTTCTCCCTTTGAAAATTGGCTAAGATAAGTTAGGAACGAAGAAGAAGAGAAATGGATAAGTTGGCTAAAAACACAAAATCTCTTTTTTATATAGGTATGTGGCCCAAGGAAGACATGTGGTTTTGTGCCTCTAAGGCACATGGTCATGATCGTGTGCCAAGCACAACCTATATAAAGCATTTCTAGAAAGACTATTACACCCTCAGAACTCACTGATGCCTCTAGCTATAAAATCTGTCTTATAGTCTTGATTCAAAGCCTAAAAAGACCATTTTAACTTTGAAATATTTCAATACAAAAGAAACTTTATTTATGAAATTTTATGGAACATCATAACATGTTAGGTGACAATGTGGAAAAAAAAAAAAACCACTATTCATTTTCATGAATTTGATATGATTTTTATCTTCTTATAAATCATTTTGAAACAACTTTTATAGTTTAAAAATGTCTCTTCATTTCAAACTAATAATTAAAAACTTATGGTATTGGTTATTGTCATTTCCATTTACAATGAAATATATATATTTTCATCTTATTGATATGATATTCTGTTTTAGTAGACAGGAGGATATTAATAATTGCAAATTTAAAAAATTTTATATTTTTTTTTTATTGTAAGAGAAGAATGGTTTGGTTCAGGTCCTCATTTGATAAATAAATTTCAAGATAGAACAAAATTATGTTATTGATATGAAACTTTTCACATATTTGTATTTACAGATTAAGTACAAAACTATACGTCAAAATTTCTATTCACTCTCATATTTAGCCTTTTCTATTTCATACAAAAGCATTAATATTTGCATGAATTTTAGTGTTCTATTAAAGTTTTTGGCCTAAGATCAATATGTTATAAATATTTTTAATAACTTCAAAAATTTTTATATTATCTTATACATTTTTCAGGATGTAATAATTGTAACAATTGAGTGCTCCTCTTCGTAGACCCGTCATTGACATGGAGCAGAATAATCTATTAAAGCATCTTTCTTTTGTTTGACTCAAGGATTCCATGGATAAAATTGCATGTTTGAATTAAAAAAGAAACATAGCTTCCAGAATTGCAAAATAGTGGGATACACTAGCTTTACACTTGCCAATCATTTGTGGTATTGGGTCGCACGGTATTGGATCTTCCATGGATACCACTACAATTTGGAGAATTACTAAGATTTCCAACCAATTTATTCTCTCCCTAAAAGGTTATATTTATTAGGAAGAATATTGTCTTTTTGTATTTATTGTATCATATTCTTATTTAGGATATAAATGGATTATACCTTTCTATTAAATTTTTTTTATGCGTAATAATATTAATATTTACGGAACAAAAAAACTATATGAACGTGTACTAAATTAAATATATAATAATAATTATTATTATTACTACATAATTAAATCATTTTTAATTATAATTTAGATAATATTTAATCCATGAAGACATATAATTATTGATATTTAATTTGATATTTATAATAAGTGTGCATAGCACACACACACACATATATATATATATATATATATATATAATTGGTTTTACGTTTGCAAATATGATTATTCAGAATTACAATTTTATTTATAGAACAAAAAAATTTGAATGGTGATACAACTTTGAAATTCTATATAAATGACGAAGCTTCCCATGCCTTGATAATTTTCATAAATTATGAAGTATTTTATAACTTGGAATGTTTTATATCTGTCAAAAATTACTTGATATATTTTTTATAGGCTTTTAGAAATTTCAAGATATTTAATTGTTTTTAGAAGTCAGTTGGTCTCTAAGTTGTGATTCCGTATAGGAAGATTGACATGCCATTCTTTCAATCCAAATACATCTCATACGACATAATCACTTTGTAGGACGATTGACATGTGATTTTTTTAGTGGATGTATTTGACGCCAAAAAAAAAATGGCAATCTATTAGGAGCTAGCTCTCACTTATAGTATGAGAATTTTCTAGCTTCATGGTCATTGTTTTAAATGCTTAAGTCAAGAAAAATAGTAACTAAACTCTAATACCAATTGAAGGATAGAATGACCTAAGAGGAGGGAGGTGAAATAGGCTTTTAAAAACTTTACCAATATAAAGGCATTAAAACCCCAACCAAGTTTTCAGTTCACAACACAAACAACTTTAAAGGTGCTATTAACCTTTACAAACACTAGAAATCAAATTTTCTCACTAGACATTTCTGGTCTCAACACTAGTGAAATTCACTTTTTTACAGCTAAAAATCATACAAATTTGAAATGAAAACTCTCTCAAAAAAAAAATAAATATATATATATATATATATATATATATAAAAGCGTATAACTTAATTCAACCCAATATATATAATTATAAATAAAAAATTGTATGACAGAGGATTTGAATAGAATAAAAGATTACAAGTGAATATCTCAAAAAAAAATTTCACTCTAATTGCTTGAAAATTTTAGCTCACAAAATTTATTTTTAAATGGATTTGATTGGGTAAATATAGATAAAACCAAAAAAATATGGTTGTTATGCACAAATCTAATCCTTATAAAGTTCTAGAAATAGATAATTAGATCGATCGAATTCAGTTTGTTCAACCTGATGTGACATGGCACCTCTATGCATCTACATGGCCTAACTATTGAAAATTGAATCGCCCAAGTCAATCAACCAAAATTGGATTTGATCAATTGAATCTTTGGAAGCCAATAAAAATGCTTTTAGTTGATTTAGTAGCCAAATTTTGACAAGAAGGGTTGCCCAATTCAATTGACCAAATTTATTGCAATTTGCTTCTTAAAGTTTTAAAAAATTATAACAAACATTAATCAACAAACCTGGCATGTCTTATAACACAGGTTAATCGACAAACCCTCAGTCCTGGCCTAATTAATAGTGGACACCAACCAATGGACTTTCTTATAATCCTTTCTATAGGTATACAACCTATGTCACATATACCTTTTCCAACAACCTTTCTAAAAACATATATCAAATCACATGCTTCTTTGAGTGGCATCATATCTCTCAATCTATAGGACTTAGTGTCCAACAAAGACACTCTAGGGGTATCTTGGTCATGCACTTATTTTACGGAATCTTTATATCCCAAGTTATCATCTATCTTTAAAAACATGTATCATTACCTTCTTGAGATCATTCTCATTCTTTGATATGTTTTCTAAGTTCATAATCTCAAACCTATGATTTATCCCATCTTGGGGCTCTATCTAATGTCCACTTATTAAGTACATACTAATACTAATCATGCCTTATCTTATTCTCTCTCTATGAAACATCTTAGACTTTAACATACCATATATATCTCTAATTATCTATCAAGACAACTTTACAAATGGTTGTCCATCTATCTAGAATGTGTATCCATTTTTTATTCTTATGCACAATTGTGTGCTACTCATGAATGGATGTACATTTTATCTCAACGTGAACATTCATAGCTTTCTCTTTCACGATGGTTCATGCCTTGTAGAAGTCACTCTAGTCATTATAAGGGTATTCATACAGCAAAATTCAAAACTAACACAATTTTGGGAGACGGTGTCTTTTTTTATGCAAGATTGGTGTTTTATAATCATACTTACATTTGAAGGCTCTTTTATAACTTTACATGGCATTTTGGCTTGTTTTCCTAACCTTTGAATGGTATAGAACAAGGTAAATGAAGGTTACTAATTGCTTTTCATAATGTTAGTAGTAGTCAAGTAAAGTCATATGTCTATATGATGCATAATCTTATATTTGCGTAAGAAACAAAAGTAATAAAATGAAAGAACTATTGCATTTTTATAGACAACTAGCATAATCATGCATGACATATGCATGTTACCTCATGCATGGTCATGCAATTTACACACATGATCGTATATCCAATATTTACCCATTCATGATTGTTTCAATTACTTGTAAAACATGTAATATAATCAATTGTGGTATAACCATTCCATTAAGCATGATGCATGCCTGTGTGTCAACAAGTTATTCAAATTTCAAATTGGATTTTGTTTTATCCAAACCAATATAAATAAACACTTTAGGATTTTGCCACATCTCATGACAAATGATGGTGTACACGACAAACAAACAATCTTATATTTAATCAAAATTCTCCTTTGACTTATGATCCAATCTAATCGAATTTGATGAGCCAAACATGACATCACTTGAACATAATCCAATGCCTTCAGAATTTGTTTGATTCTCATTATAAGTAACCCACAAACTCTCAAGTAAATCAGTAGTGTCTAAATTCAAGTTGAACTCAGACACAAATTATAAGTAACCTCTAGTAAGACATCATAATCATTTGATTTATAGAGTGTCATTGAACATTTATAAGCTTGCACAACTCAATGGTTAACAATATGATTTTTTTTTTTTGTCATGTTGTTTCTTTCAAGGCTGAGACATAAATATGTGTCCATCTCAATATGTCCTCATATAAACATATATATGTCCAAACTAAATACATTGGATTATGCACCAACTTAAACCCATTATGGCCATAGATTTATTAGTTATGAAAATTTATAGTGATCTCACTAGAGACATTACTTCTATGTTTAGGACTGATTGATCATTAGATGATCTACCATAGCCTTCGTACTGATATTAATACAACTAACCACTTACCTTTATAATACCCTAGTTAGATAGTATGTTTGATAATGCCAAACTGTATCAGTCTTAACACAACAATGTACCATAAATTTAAGGGGATGTCTTCATAGATACAAAAGTCACCATGTATATGAAATCCTCTTTATAGGGTTATCTAATGAACATGCCTATAAGTCATGCATTAATGTGTTACACTAAGCTACAAGTAATAGCTTCGACATATGCAAATTGTCACCATCTTCTAGTGGGGTTACTTAACACTATAATAACTCCATAACCATTACTTATGCTTTAGGTCAAAATAAAATTAAGATTACAAACGTTTTTAGAATGACCACTGGTGATATCATAGGGAAAACATGATTAATAAAATGATTTTTTCCTCTCGTTTCTACCATACTAAAGACATATTATATGCATCAAAATCATATAATAACAAATTACCTCTATATTGATAATCAATGTGTATATATGATATGTAACATCCCGAGGTTAGAATGGTCTTTCTAGGCCTTGAATCAGGGTTAGAAGAGAGATTTCTTAGTTTGAAATTAGCTCTAGTAAGTTTGGAGGCTAGTATGGCCTTTTGTTGGCTTTATATACAACTTGTGGAAGGAGTACGACCGTGCGTCTTTGGACACACACTTGTGTGTCCCTTTCTCGTCATGTACGCCCGTGCATCTAGCTATGTACGCCCATGCATGCTTGCTAGTATATAAAGTCAGATTTTTTCCCTCCGTCAGTTTCAGCGAGTTTCTTATCCATTTTCCCTTTCCTTTCTCTTCAACTAACCCTAATCAAGTGAGAAAGAGATGAGTCAGCTTTTAGCAGCCAATCCAACCACGTTTCAGCTAGAGATAGAGAGATTAAAGTTGTTAGTAGCTCCAGGTAAGTATCTTTTTACCTTCTTCCTGTTTCCGTGAGTTATGTTTCCTTGGTTGGGTTAATTCAATTATAGAAGCATGTTTCCAGTGTAATAGCATGTTTATGGAATGATAATGAAGAAACACACAAGAAATCTAGAGGTAGAAGCATGTTTAGTTCCCTTGATGCATGTGTTTGTGTATTTGAGGGTTTAAAGAGATTTTGGTATGATTTGGCTATGAATGATAAGGAAAATGTGTCAATAACAGTATATGTTGCATATTCACAAGTTATAGTACGTTTGATTGAAGTTTCATAAGATTTGGATGGGAATCAGCTTAATTCCAAGTGGTCATGGTACTGTAGAGCAGGACGCACGCTCGTGCACGCGTAGCGCATGCCCGTGCATACTACCTTTTCTGCATTGTCACAACCATGTTCACATAGTCGTGTATGACCTAAAATGCAGGGTCACGACTGTGCATGTTCATGTCATGGTCGTGCACCAAGAGAAGATGAGAAAATGTAGAGAATTTCAAGAACCTTGCACGGTTGGGTTGCACGACTGGCTCACGGCCCGTGCAGGCTTATACACTTTCGTGCGTCCGATAGTATACCCCCGTGTGCCTAGTGAAAATTAGAACTTTCTTTTCTTTTTAGTAGAATTTCAGTAATAAAATCAGTTAATTGAATATTCTAAGTGGAATAACACATGAAACAACTCATGTTGAATAAAAATAAGTATAAAGAAGGAAGGGACACAAAGAATTCAACTGTTCTTATGAGAAACTTAATAGAATTCAAAAACAGCTTAAATAACAGCTTTTGATTAGAAAACATATAGAAACAGAAAAACAACAACAAATACAGTTTATACATACGGTAACAGAAATAGTAAAACAATGACAAATATAGTAAATGTATATATATGTATACATATACGAGAACAGACATCAGAATTGTATAAAAAAGAACAAAAGCAAAACTAGCAACAGTTATGAAATGTATGATATAGTAAACTGACGGATAAAGTGACAGAATATAACAAAACTCATAACAGTTTACACAAAACTTATTAATAAGCTTGATAAGCTTAATGAGTTACAGAAACAATATACTAGTAAGAATACACAGAATAGAACTACAACAGATGTACATTTGCACAGAAAGTAATCAGAAGAAAAGAAATGATAATTATCATGCATGATATGCATTACATCACATGGCATGCCATACAAAGTTTTTAGAAAAAGGGATCCAAGGATCCAATTACATGTTTTCAGTAGAAAAACATGATGATCCAGACATCGATTTCAGGGGTGAATACGAGGGGGCACTTGTGAGTTTCAGTACACCCGTTACATTAGGAGTTATATGCTCATTACTAGTCCTATGTATCAGTGTATACCAGGGTGTTCAGTTAGTAGATTATAGGTTTCCTGATCCAAGGATCAGATGCAATTATAGCACGAGACGTTCAGATCAATATGAGATTCAAAGGCATCACGTGACCTATACAGTTTATGATGCGTGTTTGCATAGGAAACTCACATGGTCAGGGTACCGAATCCCTGTATTCATCAATCTGTGCATCATAGTAGGTACCCCATGGTACACAGTTTTCAGCATAGCTTTCAAATAAAGCTTTCATATAAGTTTTCAGATATAGGATCCCAGGATCCAACAATAGTTTTTAGTAAACATTTTCAGAAAGCTATTTTCAGTATACAAGCCCAGGCCTAGTTATGTTTTCAGCATATTTCATAGCATGTTATTATTACATAACACAGTAGCATATCATTCAAAGAATGATAAGATAGTAAGAAACAGTAAATGAACAGAATATGAAACATCGTGTAATAAGACACGAATATCAGTATAACAGAACATGAAAAGCCACGTAATAATACGTGAATTACAAAAAACAAGTAACAGAACAACCAGCAGAACAGAGAAATTATCAGATAATCTGATAACCAGTAATACAAACAGAATATGCAATATCAGAAAGAAAAACTAGTATAGAATATTATTTCTATGTAACAGAATAAACAGGTTTACAAAGTAAACCTATAGCAGAACAGTCAAAGAGAAAAGATAATAAATATCGAAAAGAGAGCTTAGTGAGTCAAGTTAGACCGCTCGGATTTCTCTTCATTCTAGGTTGTTTATGTATACTCATATACGTATTTACGACTCAGCATGAGGTAATATCCAATCAGTAATTTATCTAAAGAAGAATATTTTATCAGATCAGAATGAACTCAGTGAGCTTATCAGATAAACAGTCATACTAGCTATAGGTAAAATAGAGTCTATTAAGCTAGTAATCAGATTAACAATGAAACAGAAACAGAACAAGAAAGAATTAAGGGAAGAAAACAGAGAATAAGATAAAAGAAGAAGTTATTAGGCTACCAGAAAACTTAGTTAAGTTCATCAACTTAGTAGCTAGCCAGATTTGCATCAGCTTAGAGCCTACCCGAAGGTAGAGATAAGAGATGCTTACTGAGTGACTTGTCACTCATTCCCCTTAGTTTCCTTTCTTACAGGTTGTTTTGGGGAGCTGAGCTTGGCGTGCAAGGTGGTTGATGAGTGGGATACAGCTCAAGCGGGTTTTCACTTGATATTTTCAGTTAGACATATATGTATGTATGTATGTATTCAGTTTTCAATAGATAACATGTTGGCTCGCATGCTTATGTTGCTCATGCATATGGGATGTACAGTATCAGATTATGTTTTCAAATATTAATCATTAATATTAAAATATGAGTTTTATTAAAAATACTGTACAGTGGGTTTCAACTTTCCACCACATATAGTTTATACACTTCTACATTACAAATGTTTTAGTACAGTTTTGTGTAGGGTTTCCTGTTGGATGTGATGGGTGAGGATTTTAAATAGTCAGTAAATAAAATAATACAATATAGTTTTTATATAATAAATAAATAACAGCAGCACAGTGACATCCAACAGGGGGTTTTACATTGATGGTATCAGAGCATGTTTGAGCCATTAGGGCTAGTTCTGAGCCAATGTTTTCAAAAAATGTTTTTCAGCATGCATTATTTTCTAAATTGTATGAGTAGAGAGCTAGTGTATCCCCACAGCTAGAGCTCATGTCTCCCTCAGTGTAAGTATCTCAATAGCAGATTCTGTTTAGATTTCAGATTTTGTCTCCCTATCAAGTGATCTCAGAGATAATTCTCCAGTCTCCAAATTTATAGAACAGTAGAGTACTAGCCTCGTCAGATTAGTAAGAGATAGGGAGAGGCTCTCAGGAAGGCTTTGAGTCATGGTGAGCAGAGAATTTGAGATACAGAAATGGTCAGAGATGTGATAAAAAGAAAAGATTCAGTAATCTGTCAGAAAGAGACATTAAGAGCCAAGAAAAGAGATAGTTATTAGATATCAGACAAGTTCTTACCAAAGATCAGCATCAAAGATAAAGTTTGATATTCAAGACAAGGAATATCGAAAATTCAGAAAGGCTTTATTCCACGTATAGTTTATTGGCAGTTTGTCAGCTTTTCAAATTTAGTTGGTTCAGAGATCTAGTAAAAGTAGAATCCTGAGATAGGGATATTATCAGAGAGCTGATTCTAAGATTTGAGATAGAGGAATTTTCGAAAGAGCTTATGAGTAGAGACAGTTATAAGATGCCAGATAAAGGAAGAAAGTTAAAACTCAGCAGAAAGAGTTCTCAGATGCCAGTTAAGAGGGGAAATGTCCGTAGTTTGTCAAAAAGAGACCCAGGGGCTAGTGAATTGTCAGAAGTCAGATACGAGTTGACAGAGTTCAGAGATACAGATAGTAAGTGTCAGACTTAGAGAGATTTTCTCCCCTGCTCAGTTATCAGAAGTTCAGTGGCCCCAATTTCAGTAAGTTTAAAGGTCTAACAACAGAGATTTGAGTAAAGGTAATGCCAGTATGATAGTTAGAGAAAAGATTGTAGTAACCTGTGAGAAGAGATTTATGGCCGTCGTCAGAGGTAGTTACCAACAGTCAACTTAATAACCTTCAGAGATCAGAGATTTGAGATGAGTATCAGAGATCGATTCAGTGGGCATTAGAGAAAAAAAGAGACTTTGTCTCAGTTTCAGTTTGCCAATAATTACCCGCTTTTCAGATTTTATGAGTTCAGAGAATTCAACGATTACAATTGACTGATTGGAGGTATCAAAGAGTACCATGTATTCTTCAGTGTGGCAAACAAAAAAAAAATGTAGCTTAGTTATTTAGAGGAGTCATAAGGATTTGGAAGAACCTTTTTAAGTTACAAATGTACGGAAACAGTTAATCAAACCGAATTTGAGAAATCGACTGAGAGAAGTAAAACTGAGAATAATAGAATGGAATCAGATTGAGAATAGAAGAGAACAATCAGAATTAAGGAAGAGCCAGAAGGAGTAATTCAGAAAAGTAGATGGAATACGGAGGTCAGTCTCAGTTGTCAGAGAAATGATATCAGCCACTTCTTGTAGGACCCACCGCCATGAGTACCCCTGCTGCTGAATAATACAATGGGGAGCTTTTATTAATCATCTGAAAACTCGGGTACCCGCGACGGGAATCCTACGAAAGTAAACAAAACTGAAACTATACAATACAATTCTGAAACTGAAACAATTACAATTTCTTTTCTGCACATGCGGAAGCAAAAATATATATATCTGAATATACAAGTTGTTCTGTACAATGGGCCCACTGGCCTTTCCTACATATACATAATGTTCAGATACATCTGAATACATCATCATATACAAAAAAATGACCACACAGGTCCAAAACTGATACACATACTGATCGCGGTGTGTGTGCGTGCCCTCTCCGTCAGCCTCGATAAACCCGCTCTTCGAACCCAGCACGAACCACCTGAAAGGATGGAAGAAGGAGGGGGATGAGTGATAAAAATCACCCAGTAAGCGCTCCTTACTTCCCTCAATACCCAAGCAAGCACAAACAATCATATAAATCAAACATACCTGGGCCTCGACCCTAATCATATATCTACTCGCTTGCTGGTATCTGAAAACTGATCATCTGGATCCCATTCATTCATTATTATCATATGTGTTCATGTCATGATGTGTATGTCATGTCATGATAACTGAAAATACTGGATGCATGCATCTGAATACCTCTCTGTACCCTCGGGTACCTGCTGTACTGATCAGACTGGTGAACACAGGGATTCGACATCCTGGCCATGTGGGTTAAACAGTCTAGCTACTGGCTAAAAAGCTGAATCTGAAAACCACTACCCAATCTGACTGGTGCCAGACGGTAAACTGAAATGCTGCTGAATCATCTGACTGGTGTCAGCAGGCTGAACCCCACAGATGCCCCCTCGTGTTCCACCTACACTCTTACCCGTACATCGGGTTCTGAATACTACTGAATTTGGATCCCCTGATCCTTTCTGAAACTACATGTCATGTCATGTCATGATATGCACATGTAGTTTATTATCTGAATACAGGCTCATCTGATGCTTATCTAAAGTAATTTAACCATTTATCTGAATTCTCATGCTTAATTAATCAATAATTAATCATTTTTCTGAAAATCTGCTGATGCACGGGCGTGCACCATGACGCACGGGACCGTGCGCTGGTCGTGCGTCTGGTCGTGCAAGCTACTGTAATTTACTATTCACTTTCACTGAAAATGCTTACGCATGGGCGTGCACTACGGAAGGCACGGGCGTGCGTTTGGAAAATTGGCCGTGCACACGGGTGTGCATCTGGAAAAACAAAGGCTTACGGTCATGCCATGCTGGCGCACGGCCGTGCGTCTTGTTCTTCAACAAGAGCACCGCCTGGAAATTTCATCAAAACTCATGCCATTTCATATTCATTCACCAATTCACATAAATAACACATTTCCAGCACCTCAAACAACACAATTCAAGCTTCATAAGCAACATGCATCATCAATCATGGGATCTACCATGGCAACATCTTCTTTCTCTCTCCAAAGCCATATATACACACATGTACAATCCAAGGATGGAAATCCATCAACCAATTCAACATGCAATGACATATAAGCATTCCAAACATTCATCAACATGCAAGGAATTCATCCATGGCACAAAACTCACAAAACAAGCTGGGAAACGCAAGGGAAAGGTAAGAGAACACTTACCTCTTGCCATGCTTCTGAAAACCACTTTCCGGACACTAATCTCTTTGCTCTCTAACCGGATTGGGGGCAACCGGCTGCTGGATTTCCTCTCTAGGAATGGGAGCTACTGAAATGAAGAGAGAAATTTGCTAAAGAGAAAACTTGGGTGAGAAAAATGACATAAAGCTCACGGCTCCACTTATATACTATGCCACGCACGGTCGTGCACCAATGATGCACGGGCGTGCACAAGGGAAAATGAACTTAATTCATTTCCCGCTCACTCGCCTGATCGAATCCTTCCGAAAGAATTCCAACGGAAGCCACACGGCTTCGAAAACTTACCAACTCACCCCTGAACTTATCTAGACTCCCAATCTCTCTCTGAATTCGATTTCTAACCCCGAAACTCTTTCCCTAAGGGCTTTCTGGATCTAGGATGCTACATTTTCTCCCCCCTTATAAAAATTCTGACCCCAGAATTTACCTGAATAACTCTGGAAACCTATCCCTGATCTCAGACTCTACCTCCCAAGTGGCTTCCTCCACTCTCTGACTGCACCATAAGACCTTCACAAGGAGAATCTGCTTGTTTCTGAGAACATTGACCTTGTAGTCCAGAATTTGTACTGGCAGCTCTTGATAACTCAAATCATCAGCCAACTCTATCTCTGAAAACTGAAGCACGTGAGAAGGATCTCCCACATACTTCCTCAACTGAGACACATGGAACACATTATGAATCCTGTCCATGCTAGCTGGAAAGCCAACCTGTAGGCAACTGTCCCCACTCTCTCAAGTATCTCATAGGGACCAATGAATCTAGGGGCCAATTTCTCTTTTCGGCCAAATCTGAGAACATGTCTGTACGGAGCAACTCTCAGAAATACTCTGTCGCCTACTGAAAACTCAATCTCTCTGCGTCTCAGATCTGCGTAGCTCTTCTATCGATCTTGGGCCTGTTTCATCCTCTGCCTGATGATCCGGATCTGCTCAATCATCCCCTGAATAATCTCTGGACCTATAACTGTCTCCAGAGAATCTCTCTCTCCAACCTCATCCCAATGAAGAGGAGATCTATATTTCTGACCGTATAACACCTTAAATGGAGCCATCTGAATAGTCACCTGATAACTGTTGTTATACGCGAACTCCATGAGGGGAATCAACTCTGCCCAATCGGTCTGGAAGTCCATACAACAAGCTCTGAGCATATCCTCCAGAATCTTATTAACTCTCTCTGTCTGCCCATCTGTCTGAGGATGATATGCTGAACTAAACTACAATCTGGTCCCTAAGGCTCTCTGTAACGACCTCCAGAAAGTTGACAGGAATCTGGAGTATCTGTCTGACACTATAGTCCTGGGAACACCATGGAGTCTGACCACCTCTCTGATATACAATCTCCCCAACTGGTCTGTAGACATACCCTGTCTGACTAGCAGGAAATGAGCTGACTTGCTAAGTCTGTCCACTATCACCCAAATACCATCAAATCCTCTCTGAACTCTGGGAAGGCCAGAAATGAAATCCATAGAAATATCTTCTCACTTCCACTCAGGAATACTCAAGGGATGAAGTAAACCTGAGGGTCTCTGATGCTCTGCCTTAACCTGCTAACATACCAGACATCGGGAAACAAAGTCTGCTATGTCCCTCTTCATGCCTGACCACCAGAAACTCTTCTTGAGATCCTGATACATCTTGGTACTGCCTGGGTGTGCTGAATACACCGTACTGTGCACCTCTGACAAAATCGTCTGTCTCAACTCTGAACTCTGTGGCACACATACTCTGTCTCTGAATCTCAAGATCCCATCTCTGAACTCAAATTCTGGCACTGGTCTCTCTGACATCCTCTGAAGCATACTCTGAGTCCACTCATCTGACCTCTGACTGTCTCTGATCTCATCATACAGAGAAGATCTGATCTGTAATCTGGAGAATCCCACAGTAACTATCTCAATCTGCTCTCTAGCTATCTCATACTACAACTCTCTCTGAACTGAAAGACTGGATAAGGCTACTCGCCTGCTCAAAGCATCAGCCACTATATTGGTTCTCCCTAGGTGATATCTGATATCAACATCATAGTCCTTCACCAACTCAAGCCATCTCCTCTGCCTCATATTGAGCTCTCTCTGGGTGAAGAAATATTTCAGACTCTTATGGTCTGAATATATGCTGCACTTGACCCCATAAAGATAATGTCTCCAGATCTTCAAAGCAAATACGACTGCAGCCAACTCCAAATCGTGAGTAGGGTATCTCAACTCATGATCTCGCAACTGCCTGGAGGCATAGGCACTGACCCTACCACCCTGCATTAATACTGCTCCAATCCCCTGATGGGAAGCATCTGTATAAACATCAAACTCTACTCCCTCCTGAGGTAGTGCTAAAACTGGAGCACTAGTCAATCTCTGCTTAAGCTCTTGGAAACGTGCCTCGCAATCATCTGTCCACACGAATGGAACCTCTTTCCTAGTCAAGGCAGTGAGAGGCCTCACTAGGCTAGAGAATCTCTCAATGAATCTCTTGTAGTAACCTGCCAACCCAAGGAAACTCCTGATCTCCTTTACTGTCTTCGGCCTTGGCCAACTCAATATAGCCTCTACTTTACTGGGATCCACTAAAATACCGTCTGTTGTCACTACATGTCCTAGAAATGCCACTCTGTCAAGCCAAAACTCATACTTGGAGAACTTGGCATACAGCTGTCTATCTCTCAACCTCTGAAGTACATATCTGAGATGCTCTGCATGCTCCACTACACTCCTGGAATATACCAGAATGTCATCAATGAAAACCACCATGAACCGGTCTAAGCAGTCATGAAACACCCGGTTCATCAGATCTATAAAGATCGCTGGGGCATTAGTCAACCCAAATGGCATGACCACGAACTCATAATGCCCGTATCTGGTTCTGAAAGCTGTCTTGGGAACATCTCTATCTGTCACTCTGACCTGATAGTACCCAGATCTCAAGTCAATCTTCGAAAACATAGCTGCACCTCTCAACTGATCGAATAAATCATCAATCCTCGGCAGGGGATACTTGTTCTTCACTGTTACTCTGTTCAGCTCCCTGTAGTCGATACACATCCTCATCGACCCATCTTTTTTTTTAACGAACAGAATCGGAGCTCCCCAAGGCGAACAACTAGGTCTGATAAACCTCTTATCTGTTAGCTCCTAAAGCTGCTTCTTTAACTCCTGAAGCTCGGCTGGAGCCATACGGTACGAAGCCTTAGAAATCAGAGCCGTACCCGAAAGAAGCTCAACACTAAACTCCAACTCTCTGTCTGGAGGTAACCCTGGCAACTCGTCTAGAAACACATCTGAAAACTCCCTGACAACTGGTACCTCCTCGATACTCAGACCCACTGAACTGTTGCATACAACATTGGCCAAGTATCCGACACAACCCTGTCTCAATAATCTGCTCGCCTGAACACTGGAGATAATCAGACTATCAACTCTGCCCTCACCAAACACAAACTGATCAGGGCCTATGTGGAATCTCACCTTCTTCCTTCCACAATCTATCTCAGCTCTATATCTCCCCAAGAAATCCATCCCTAATATCATATCAAAATCTGCTAACTCCAGCAGAATCAAATCAATCATCATCTGTCTACCCATAACCTCTATCTCCTGATCTAGGAGAACTCTGTCACTCACCACAAATCCCCCATCTAACATCTCTACATGGATACTCCTACTAGCCACACTAGGGTCAACCCCTAATCTCTCCACTACACTCCAAGACACAAAGCTGTGCGTGGCTCCACAATCAACAAATACAAATAAAGGAGTATCAAAATAAAGTAACTGACCAGTCACCGCGTGGGGAATGGCCTCTGCCTACTCCTGGCGAACTACATAGACTCTGGCTCTGCCTCCGCCATCTCCGGAAGGACCGGCACCTCCTTCCGGTGCTCTATCACCAACTCTGGGAACATCTGCTCCACCTCTCTCTGCTCTAGCTCCGCCTCTAAGTGGACCACCTCGGCCTCTGAACTGACCAGCTCCACCTCGGCGCTGTCCAGCACCAGCACCCGTACCCAATCTGGTTGGACATGCGGCCATCATGTGCCCTGGCTGATGGCACCAATAACATACAATCTGGCCTGCCTTACACTCTCCCGCATGGCGCCTGCCACATCTGGTACACTGTGATGGCTGGGGTATAACTCTCTGCCTCTGACTCTAGAAACCCCGGGCAGATCTCCTGGCTGACATCGGCCTCTTGCCCCGGTCTCTGTCATCTGTCCTCTGCTCTCTCTCAGGTGCTCTGATCATAACACCCATCTTCTGTAAACCGATCTCGGATCTGAGCGCTCTCCCCAAGGCATCACTGAATCTCTGGGGAGGATTCGCTCCTATCATAACATCCTTGTAGATCGCAGGATGTAAGCCATGAATAAATTTTTGTACTCTGCCCATCTCGGTCCCTGTCAAACTCAGGACGAACCTCGCTAATGCATTAAACCAGGTAGCATATTCCTTGACTGAACTCGACCCCTGAGCCAAATCAATAAACTCTTGGGCCTTAGCATACACTACCTCCATACTCTTGTACTCTGCGTCAAACAACTGTCTGAATTTAGCCCACGTCATCTGCTCCTCGTTGATGGAAGTCTTGGCTAGACTCTACCACACCTTGACATTACCTCTCAGATGAAACCCTGCATATCTAACTTTCTCTCTCTCTGAAAGGACAAAGAGCCCCATCACACTCTCCACGGACTCTATCCACTCCTCAGCCACTGCTGGATCCCTGGACCCACTGAATTTCACTGGCTGATACGGCCCTGACAGATGATAAATTGGATGAAGTCTACCTGAAGAACTAGGGCCAGCTGTATCTGTACTCATACTCTGACTGGAATCTGCATAACTCGCTGGATACTGATGCCTCTCTCTAACAGACTGAAGCTGGGACTGATACTGATACTGTCGCTGATACTGTGGCTGCGACTGATGATGTGACTGGGAATGTCTTCTCCTCAGAATCTGATGACTCTCATACTAAGGAGGAGTAACTCTGTCTGGCTCTGTAACATTACCCACTCCAACTTACTTGAGGCTCTCTCTAACCACATCCCCAATCATCTCTCTCAACTGATCGGGTCTCATCGACACATGGGAGGTACTCTGAGATCGCCGCCTATCACTAACACTCATAGGGCGGGCCGAGGAACTACTGTCGGTCTCATCTAGACATCTAGGAACATATTCCTCTCTATCTATAGCATCACAACAAACTGGGGTTAGAATCACATATCACAATCAAAGCTGGAAAATAATTACCTGACTGTGCTGTGAGGAGGGTCTTGACGACGGCTGCGAAGGAGAGGAAAAGCACCACACACTTACAACATTTTTGCTCTGATACCAATAATGTAGGACCCGCCGCCACGAGTACCCCTGCTGCTGAATAATACAATGGGGAGCTTTTATTAATCATCTGAAAACTCGGGTACCCGCGACGGGAATCCTACGAAAGTAAACAAAACTGAAACTATACAATACAATTCTGAAACTGAAACAATTACAATTTCTTTTCTACACATGCGGAAGCAAAAATATATATATCTGAATATACAAGGTGTTCTGTACAATGGGCCCACTGGCCTTTCCTACATATACATAATGTTCAGATACATCTGAATACATCATCATATACAAAAAAATGACCACACAGGTCCAAAACTGATACACATACTGATCGCGGTGTGTGTGCGTGCCCTCTCCGTCAGCCTCGATCCACCCGTTCTTCGAACCCAGCACGAACCACCTGAAAGGATGGAAGAATGAGGGGGATGAGTGATAAAGATCACCCAGTAAGCGCTCCTTACTTCCCTCAATACCCAAGCAAGCACAAACAATCATATAAATCAAACATACCTGGGCCTCGACCCTAATCATACATCTACTCGCTTGCTGGTATCTGAAAACTGATCATCTGGATCCCATTCATTCATTATTATCATATGTGTTCATGTCATGATGTGTATGTCATGTCATGATAACTGAAAATACTGGATGCATGCATCTGAATACCTCTCTGTACCCTCAGGTACCTGCTGTGCTGATCAGACTGGTGAACACAGGGATTCGACATCCTGGCCATGTGGGTTAAACAGTCTAGCTACTGACTAGAAAGTTGAGTCTGAAAACCACTGTCCAATCTGACTGGTGCCAGACGGTAAACTGAAATACTGCTGTATCATCTGACTAGTGTCAGGAACTGAATCTATAATACTGCTGAGCGTTCTGACTGGTGTCAGAAGGCTGAACCCCACAGATGCCCCCTCGTGTTCCACCTACACTCTTATCCGTACATCAAGTTCTGAATACTGTTGAATTCAGATCTCCTGATCCTCTCTGAAACTACATGTCATGTCATGATATGCATATGCAGTTTATTATCTGAATACAGGCTCATCTGATGCTTATCTGAAGTAATTTAACCATTTATCTGAATTCTCATGCTTAATTAATCAATAATTAATCATTTTTCTGAAAATCTGCTGATGCACCGGCGTGCACCATGACGCACGGGACCGTGCGCTGATCGTGCGTCTGGTCGTGCAAGCTACTGTAATTTACTATTCATTTTCACTGAAAATGCTTACGCACGGGCGTGCACTACGGAAGGCACGGGCGTGCGTCTGGAAAACTAGTCGTGCACACGGGCGTGCATCTGGAAAAACAAAGGCTCATGGCCGTGCCATGCTGGCGCACGGCCGTGCGTCTTGTTCTTCAACAAGAGCACCGCTTGGAAATTTCATCAAAACTCATGCCATTTCATATTCATTCACCAATTCACATAAATAACACATTTCCAGCACCTTAAACAACACAATTCAAGCTTCATAAGCAACATGCATCATCAATCATGGGATCTACCATGGCAACATCTTCTTTCTCTCTCCAAAGCCATACATACACACATGCACAATCCAAGGATGGAAATCCATCAACCAATTCAACATGCAATGACATATAAGCAATCCAAACATTCATCAACATGCAAGGAATTCATCCATGGCACAAAACTCACAAAACAAGCTGGGAAACGCAAGGGAAAGGTAAGAGAACACTTACCTCTTGCCATGCTTCTGAAAACCACTTTCCAGACACTAATCTCTTTGCTCTCTAACCGGATTGAGGGCAACCGGCTGCTGGATTTCCTCTCTAGGAATGGGAGCTACTGAAATGAAGAGAGAAATTTGCTAAAGAGAAAACTTGGGTGAGAAAAATAACATAAAGCTCACGGCTCCACTTATATACTATGCCACGCACGGTCGTGCACCAATGATGCACGGGCGTGCACAAGGGAAAATGAACTTAATTCATTTCCCGCTCACTCGCCTGATCGAATCCTTCCGAAAGGATTCCAACGAAAGCCACACGACTTCAAAAATTTACCAACTCACCCCTGAACTTATCTAGACTCCCAATCTCTCTCTGAATTCGATTTCTAACCCCGAAACTCTTCCCCTAAGGGCTTTCTAGATCTAGGTTGCTACACTTCTTTTCTCCGACGATTTAGTGAGAAAGTGGAGAGAACTTTAAGATTAGAGGTAGAGTTCAGAGGATCGGTGTCTTCCCGAGATCAGAGAGAATTTTAGAAGATCAACATGTTTTGAACTCTATAGAGAAGGAGAAACAAATATGAAGATCAAGATAATAAACTAATTCAAGAAAAGAAGATAAAGAGTGTAGCGCCGGTTTTTGTCGCATCATGCCAGGACAGACTTGCCACTCTTGTTTAACCACCCTAAACGTGGTCAAGAGGAACGCATAACGGGTTTATTGCCCATTACAAAGTCTATAGAGTCGCCACCAGGAATAACCCCAGGAAAATATGCATCGGTGAAGACGGGCGATTTTATGGATCCCTTGCAGAGGACCCAACCTTCCTCACCGACCCAATGGTTGGGTTCGAAGAGTCGGGTACAACAATGGGAAGGTGTTAGGCACCCATGTTGTCCGGCCTGAAGGCCAGCCTCCACTTTTGTGGTTTATTTGTTAAATGCGTTACCAAGTTTAATTAGGTTCTGTTTTATCACGTAATGCAATACTATTATTAATTACAACCATCAAGAGAAAAATAAAATATAGAAAATAAATAAAAAATTACAACCTTTTTCATACACCCCTATACATTTTCTCTAACCCTAAACAAGTCTAGGAATAATAAATAAATAAATCCTGCAAAAACAATTTTGTTATGAGCAAATTGTAATTACAAAAATAAAAAAATAAACAAAGAAATAAAAACTACGAATAAAGAAACAAATTAAAAGCAACCTGCCGCGGCCCAGTGCAACCCAATAATATATACACAGACATGCGCAATCTGCAAATAAACAAAATGCAGCCCAATGCAACCCCAGTAAATAAAATAAGCAGAATCCACCCCAGCCGCGACTTGAACCCAGGTGCCAAGGGGGATAAGTCTCCCACCTTTTGCCACCAAGGCAAACAACCACATCCTCTCAAATTTGCATACAGAATACTATGTATACAATATACACGGACGCATACATAAACTGCAGTTTTAATCCAGAATACGCAAGAAACTCAATGCATCTATAATCATTTTTCATACATTTTTTTTTTATGGAAAACAAAATGCATACAAATACATGCAGGACATGAGATTTACTTTATAAAATATTAATTATACATATACACAATATATTATAATTCACACATATTTTCTAAATATACAATAATAATATATATATATATATACATGCAATACCTTAATGTGAGTATATTAAAAAAGAAAATAATTTTTATAAAACTACAAAATTTTTACCACATATATAATCAATAATTAATGATTTTTGTGAAAAAAATGCACAATGAATGAATATTTGAATACTTTAATTAAATATCCCTCAAGAAACATACCTGAAATTTGACTGTATCGATGTTTTCCTAATATTGAATTGAGAGCAATTGGATGACAAATCTCAGAAATTGGGATTTATTTTTATTTGAGCAAGGTTTGGGTATATATTTTTTTTGGTTGAAAAATTTTTTTCTGTGAAAAATTCCTCCTTTTTTTTTTTTTTACTTTTTATTATATATATATATATTTTTGGCTCAAGTTTGCTCATCTATCCTCAATTTAATATCTTGAAAGCATCGATTCAAATTTTTCAGGTTTATCATCATCAGGGATGACCCTGTTAGGTCCAAAATAGGGTGTCTACAAAGAGAAAGAAGTACAGTTAGTTAGAAAAGTAGAGAAGACTCAGAGAGAGAGACTCAGAGGGAGAGACTTGTGTTAAACATGTGCTAAAGGTAACAGGAGACAATTAAAAAGGTGTGTCTGATTGATCATGATATTTGTTTCAGTTGCAGTCAGTCAAGACACAAGATTTCAGAGTGCTCAGAAAGAAGAGGGGAAGAAAGATCCCATCAGAGTTCAATTCCTCAGAGAGATAGAGTAGATTTCTCCCGAGAAGATTTGGGGGTAAGTTTTCCCTCATGATGCCACTTAGATTTTATGCAGAAGAGTAACAGAGAGATTTGAGTCATCCCCAGCATAGTAGATGACAGATAATAGCACCCGTGCTTCAATGACAGAGGATGACATAATGAAGAATGATCAGAGAGCTATTAAGATAAAAGCAAGGAAGATTTGATTAGTGCTTGGGGTATATGGCCACATCTAGACGATAACAATGAAAAAGACAGAGACATTAAATCTGATAATAGGCAATGATTCCCTAGGTAAGTATGGAATGAAGACAGATACTCAGAGAAAGAACAAGATACTAGACTTCAACTAGGAAATGGTTGTTTCAAGGTTGGAGAAACAGAGTTTCAAGGCAAGTGAATCAAAGTGTGCAGCGGAAGCCAAAGGAATGAGAGATAAAGCCTTATTGCAAGATCAGTAGTGAGAGAGACAAGGGTTTCTACGGGTATTTTCAGCGACTTACCCTATGTCTATTTTAATTGAAGAAAGAACTCAAGGATAGTTTTCAGAAGAGATATTGAGATTACCTCCAAAAAGTAAAGAAGTTTGTGAAGATAATAGCAAGCTTCGAGATGATCAGATGAGAATTCAGTAAATTTAGTAGAGCCGATAGAAAAGAACCACAAGCCACGTTTGAGCTACCAGCAGAATTCTTTAGATATAAAGCCCTTAGAAAAGAGAATAGTAAAAATAAGAAAGAGTTTCGGGTTTGTCTTCAGTTAGAAGAAAAACAAATTCGATGAAGACAACAATGAGAATTTAAAAGAAGTAAGAAAGGAAGAATTAGATTCAGTAAATCATACAGAAGTAAAGACAAGACAAGCCTAAGATCATCAGTTGAGCCATTCAGATATCAAGATTTCGATGGAAAGGATACCTTGAATAACGTATAATGGCGTGGAGTTAAAGAGATTCCTTAAGTGTTTCCTTGGGAGTAGAGTTAAGCTAGAAGAGTTTTCCCTAAGAGCAGTTTAGAAGAGGAATTTCGAGGATAGAATTTTTATTAGAGGGGAAAATTGTAACATCCCGAGGTTAGAATGGTCTTTCTAAGCCTTGAATCAGGGTTAGAAGAGAGTTTTCTTAGTTTGAAATCAGTTACAGTGAGTTTGGAGGATAGTATGGCCTTTTGTTGGCTTTATATGCAGCTTGTGGAAGGAGCACGATCGTGTGTCTTTAGACACACACCCGTGCATCCCTTTCTCGCCATACACACTCGTGCATCTAGTTATGTACGCCCGTGCATGCCTGCTAGTATATAAAGTCAGATTTTTTTTCTCTGTCAGTTTCAGCGAGTTTCTTATCCATTTTTCCTTTCCTTTCTCTTCAGCTAACCCTAATCAAGTGAGAAAGAGATGAGTCAGCTTTTAACAGCCAATCCAACCAAGTTTCAGCCAGAGATAGAGAGATTGAAGTTGTTAGTAGCTCCAGGTAAGTATCTTCTTACCTTCTTCCTGTTTCCATGAGTTATGTTTCCTTGGTTGGGTTAATTCAGTTATAGAAGCATGTTTCTAGTGTAATAGCATGTTCATGAAATGATAATGAAGGAACATACGAGAATTCTAGAGGTAGAAGCATGCATAGTTCCCTTGATGCATGTGTTTGTGTATTTGAGGGTTTAAAGAGATTTTGGTATGATTTGACTATGAATGATGGGGAAAACATGTTAATAACAGTATAGGTGGCATATTCACATGTTATAGTATGTTTGATTGAAGTTTGATGAGATTTGGATAGGAATCAGCTTGATTCTAAGTGGTCATGGTAGTGTAAAGTAGGACGCACGCTCGTGCACGCATAGCGTATGCCCGTGCATACTGTCTTTTCTGCACGGTCACGACCGTGTTCACGTAGCCATGCATGACCTAAAATGTAAGGTCACGACCGTGCATGTTCATGTCACGACCGTGCACCAAGAGAAGATGAGAAAATGTAGAGAATTTCTAGAACCTTGCACGGTTGGGTTACATGACTGGCTCACGGCCTGTGCAAGCTTATGCACGCCCTTGCGTCCAATAGTGCACGCCCGTGCGCCTAGTGAAAATGAGAACCTTCTTTTCTTTTAAGTAGAATTTCAGTAATAAAGCAGCTAATTGAATATTCTAAGTGGAATAACACATGAAACAACTCATGTTGAATAAAAATAAGTATAAAGAAGGAAGTGACACAGAGAATTCAGTTGTTCTTATGAGAAACTTAATAGAATTCAGAAACAGTATAAATAACAGTTTTGGATTAGAAAACAGGAAACTAACAACAAATACAATTTATACATACGTTTACAGAAATAGTAAAACAGTGACAAATATAGTAAATGTATATGTATGTATACATATACGAGAATAGACATCAGAACTGTATAGAAAAGAACAGAAGCAGAACTAGCAACAGTTATAAAATGTATGATACAGTAAACTGACGAATAAAGTGACAGAATATAGCAGAACTCAGAACAGTTTACACAAAACTTATTAATAAGCTTGATAAACTTAATAAGTTACGGAAACAGTATACTAGTAAGAATACACAGAATAGAGCTACAATAGATGTACATTTGAACAGAAAGTAATCAAAAGAAAAGAAATGATAATTATCATGCATGATATACATTACATCATATGACATGCCATACATAGTTTTTAGAAAAAGGGATTCAAGGATCCAGTTACATGTTTTAAGTAAAAAAACACGATGATCCAGACATCGATTTCAGAGGTGAATATGAGGGGGCACTTGTGAGTTTCAATACACCCATTACATTAGGAGTTATATGCTCATTACTAGCCCTATGTGTCAGTATATGTCGGGGTGCTCAGTTAGTAGATTATAGGTTTCCTGATCCGAGGTTCAGATGTAATTATAGCGCGAGATGCTCAGATTAGTATGAGATTCAGAGGCATCACGTGACCCATACAGTTTATGACGCGTGTTTGCATAAGAAACTCACATGGCCAGGGTGCCGAATCTCTGTATTCATCAGTCTACGCAGCATAGTAGGTACCCCAGGGTACACAGTTTTCAGCATAGCTTTCAGATAAAGCTTTTAAATGAGTTTTCAGATATGGGATCCTAGGATCTAACAGTAGTTTTCAGTAAACATTTTCATAAAGCTATTTTCAGTATACAGGCCCAGGCCTAGTTATGTTTTCAGAATATTTCATAGCATGTCTGTAACATCCCAGGGTTAGTTTGATCTTTTAGGCTTTCTAATCTGGGGTTAGATTGAGATTTTTATGAATTCTAAGGTTGTGAGTAAGTTTTAGGGTGAAATAGAGGTTTTTCTAGAGTTTGGTGGCTGGTGCATGGATCTGTTTGAGTGGATTTGCATGCGTGCGTGGGAAAATGGCATTTTTGTAATTTTTTAGGGATGCACGCCCGTACATGAGAGGTGTACGCTCGTGCATGCGATAAGTTCTAGCTGCCTTGGTTTAAGTTGAGTTTATCTGATTTTCAAAAGCATTTTCACCCAAAGTTTGCCTTTCAATTTCAGAGGAGATCAACCCTAGGAGGGAAGAGCAGCTTCCAGGACCATCCAATCCAGCTTGCTAGTGCGTTTTTCTTGAGAGAGGAAGCATGTCAAGAGGTAGGTGCTTCTTACCTTTTTCCCTTATGTTTTGCTTTAGTTGATGCATGTTTTGGTTGAGATGTGTTTGATTCCAGTATGCTTATGATGTTTCTTGTGTGCTTGATGCCATGAGAATGATTATGATGATGATTTTATGTTTATGCATATGTGATGTGTGAGAATATGTATGTTATATGTGTTTTGAGATGGGTTGGATGTTGAGCATGTGATTTGAAGTTATGGGAAGGGAAATTACGCTTATATGAAGTGTTTTACATGTGGGAAATGTTTAATTTGAGTTTGAGATGAGATTTGGTTGGAATCTAGTTGATTTCAAGAGGTCATGGAAGTGCAGAGCAGGATGTACACCTATGCACCCGTAGTGTACGCCTGTGTGTAATGTCTTTTCTGCATGGTCACGACCGTGTTCACGTAGTCGTACATGACCTAATTTGAAGGGTCACGCCCGTGCATTGTTTATGTACGCCTGTGCACCAAGAGAAAATGAGAAAATGCATGAAAATCACAAAACCAAGCACAACCACATGCACGATTTGCTCACGGTCCTGTGCAAGTTGATGCACGCCCGTGCACTCGACACGTACGCCCGTGTGTTAGGCAGAAATGAGAAATTAAGCTTAAAATGAGAAATGTGTACAGTAAACGCTATCCAAGTGATAGAAAACAGTAAAATAAGCTTAAATAATAATACATGATGCATCATACATACAGCATAGCACGACATGCCATATAGTGTTTTCAGAAATGGATCTAAGGATCCGAATTCATGTTTTCAGTTGAAAAACATAGATTTCAGGGGTGAATGCGAGGGGGGCACTTGTGAGTTTCAGCACACCCGTTACACCAGGAGCTATATGCTCATTACTAGCCCTATATATTGGCACGTGCCGGGTTGCTCAGTTAGTAGATTATAGGATTCTTGATCCCAGGATCAGATGTAGTATAGCGCGAGGCGCTCAGTTCAGATCAGTTTTCAGGCCAAGACCTAGAGGCATCACGTGTCCCATACAGTTTATGGCACGTGTTTGCATAGAAAACTCATATGGCCATGGTGCCAAATCCCTGTATTCATCAGTCTGTACAGCATAATTTTCAGCATAGTATGGTACCGCAGGGTATACAGTTTTCAGTATAGCTTTTAGATAAAGCTTTATATGATTTTCAGATATGGGATCCCAGGATCCAACAGTATAGTTTTTAATAAACAGTTTTCAAAAAACTATTTTCAGTATACAGGCCCAAGCCTAGTTATGATTTCAGCATGTTTTCATACCATATCATTATTATATGACACATCAGTATACCATTCAGAGAATGATAAGACAGTAAGAAACAGTAAATGAACAGAATATGTAACACCGTGTAAAAGACACGAACAACAGAACATTAGAACATGAAAAAGCCATGTAATGATACGTGAATTTAAGAAAGCAAGTAACAGAGCAGAACAGTAAAGTTAATGATCATTAGTAAGAGAGATTAGGGAGTCAAGTTTGACCGTTCAGATTTCTCTTCATTCTAGGTTGTTTACGTATACTCATATACGTATTTTACGATCCGGTATGAGGTAGTATCCAGTCTGTAAAGATAAGAGTACCAGATTTAGTCTGTTCTGTATGAGATGAGGTGGTAATCCTTCGAGAAGGATTGGGTTAGGGTCAGAGATAGGAAGTGCTTACTGGGTGAATTTATCACTCACTCTCTACTTTCTTTTCTCTTGTAGGTGAGTTTTTGGGGGCTGAGGGGAGGAGTTGGCTACCGTTTGGGATCATTATGCTTCAGTTTTGCAGCATGCTTCGGTTTGCATGCTTGTACAGTTTTATTTGCATGCACATGTATATGTTTTCACCGCTCAAATATTTTAATATAATACAGTTTTCGGGCATGTATATGTTTATGTATACATTTATACCACAGATTTTTCCGCTGCAGTATTTCAGATTAGCTTAGGCATTTCGGTTGGGTATTATTGACCTTATTTATTTATTTATTTATTATTATATTATTTAAAACAATAAACAGTAATACCCATCTAGGGTGTCCTACAATGTCATTATTACATGACACAGTAGCATATTATTCAGAGAATGATAAGATAGTAAGAAACCGTAAATGAACAGAATATGAAACATCGTGTAATAAGACATGAATATTGGTATAACAGAACATGAAAAACCACGTAATAATACGTCAATTACAGAAAGCAAGTAACAGAACAACCAGCAGAACAGAGAAATTATCAGATAATCTGATAACCAGTAATACAGACAGAATATGCAATATCAGAATGAAAAGCCAGTATAGAATATTATTTCTATGTAACAGAATAAACAAGTTTACAGAGTAAACCTGTAGCAGAACAGTCAAAGAGAAAAGATAACGAATATTAGAAAGAGAGCTTAGTGAGTCAAGTTAGACCGCTCGGATTTCTCTTCATTTTAGGTTGTTTACGTATATTCATATACGTATTTACGATCCAGCATGAGGTAGTATCCAATCAGTAATTTATCTAAAGAAGAATATTCTATCAGATCAGAATGAAGTCAGTGAGCTTATCAAATAAACAGTCATACTAGCTATAGTAGAGTCTATTAAGCTAGTAATCAGATTAACAATGAAATAGAAACAGAACATGAAAGAATTAAAGGAAGAAAACAGAGAATAAGATAAAAGAAGAAGTTATTAGGCTACCAGAGAACTTAGTTAAGTTCATCAGCTTAGTAGCTAGCCAGATTTGCATCAGCTTAGAGCCTACCCGAGGGTAGAGGTAGGAGATGCTTACTGAGTGACTTGTCACTCATCCCCTTCAGTTTCCTTTCTTGCAGGTTATTTTGGGGAGCTAAGCTTGGAGCGCGAGGTGGCTAATGAGTGGGATACAGCTCGAGCGGGTCTTCACCCGATATTTTCAATTAGACATATATGTATGTATGTATTCAGTTTTCAGTAGATAGCATGTTGGCTCGCATGTTTATGTTGCTCATGCATAGTATCAGATTATGTTTTCAAATATTATTCATTAATATTAAAATACAAGTTTTATTAAAGATACTGTACAATGGGTTTTAGCTTTCTACCACATATAGTTTATACACTTCTACATTACAAATGTTTTAGTACAGTTTTGTGTAGGGTTTTTTGTTGGATGTGATGGGTGAGGATTTTAAATAGTTAGTAAATAAAATAATACAATATAGTTTTTATATAATAAATAAATAACAGTAGCACAGTGACATCAAGCAGGGGGTCTTACATGATATACAATAAGTATAACAAAAAACATGGCTATAAGACACTTACCCTAACAACCTTGTCATCATGTAAGACCATTTGCTCTTTATGAATTATTGTACATCTCTTCATTATGAACATGTTTCTTTAATGTTAACAATTGTATATGACCTAGGGGTTGATGTAGACCTATAGTCTTGAAGACTTCTAAGAACTCCAAATTTATAAATACCCTAGAAAAACTAGAAATGCATTGAATTTTGATCGAATTACAATTATATAGAAATTAAGTTTATAGAACCTCAACTATAAATCTGTTGGATTAGAATCCTATAAAACTAAGTCTATAGAACCTTAATTCTGATAAAAAGTACAAGCTTGACTAATTCCTGTAGAGTTTTATGTTGTTTGGTTCATTCAAGAATAAGAGAAACATATTCTCATTTACAAATTCTAATTTGGAAAATAAATTGAATATTATTAGTAAAACTTGTTTGTAACACTTATGAAGACCTTTTTATAGTTAGAGCTAATTCTAATTGCATTAGGATTTTGATTTTCATAAAAAAGGAATACAAAATTAAAAGGAAAATGCAAAATGTTGCCTAACAAATGTAAGTTATGCACTAAGGCTTTGTCCAAGCACATCTGGAAGGTTTTGCCTTGATCACATGTTTGTGCTTTGTTTTGGTGTTATAATAGGCTGCTATAGCAAGTTGACGTGGCATCTAGATTTTGGCCAAATTGTGACGTAATGACATTATAGTACCATGAGATTTTACCATGACTCAAGAGTATTCTTCTTTCACTATTTGACTTTCTTGGGTTTCAAACACTTCTAGTTTAATTCATTCTAAACCTAAGCCTTCTTAAAGTTGAATAAGGTTGATATGAATGTGTTTTTCACATCCTTCGAGTCTAAAATACTTTGATTGACCTTCCTCAATGACTTTTTCAAAGAGGCATGAATAAATTAATGTATTACTTCATTGAACCTTTTAGCTCTTTCCCTCGTAATTGACCTTTGTGAAAGGTGTAATGGATCCCTCAAAGATTAAAGCAAACCTTGTCTAGGTTGTATCACATCATCCCTTCCCTCTTCAAAAGAATTTGACCTTAAATCACCACATGCATCAAAGAGAGATAAATAAAAGACGTTAAAACTAACAAATACATTATATTCACATAGAAGGTCAAACTTATAAGCATTATCATTGACCTTTTCTAACACTTGGAGTCATCCATTACCCCTCGATTATAACTTTACTTTCTTTGTGCCAAGAATCCTTCCTTCCTATATGTACCCACACCGAATCACCTAATTCAAACAATATGTTTACACCCTTTGTTGATATAGGATACATATAGTTAATTTTTCTTTTCGATTTGAAGGTGAACTAGCTCATGTATCTTTCTTACATGTTCAACCTTCTTTCGATAATGAAAACATTGACCACTTGTTCTTTCAATATAACTTTAGTCAGTACATCTGGAGCAGTGTTTTAAACTTGATGAATTTGAGTTATAAAGGCCAAGGCTAGGGAGAGTATTGTCAAGAGATAGTTAGGAATTGAAGGGATAATTCACTTAGGTTTATCTTGGCTAAGTTAAGTCTAGAAGTTTGTAGTTTACTACATCTGGTGAGAGAGGAATAACCGAGTTTTCTCTAGATCTTCGGGTCATGTGTTAATGGCTGTTTAAGCAAGGTGGAGGTATTGTGATCTATAAGTTTTATAAGGGTTAGTTTGCTAGGATCAAGGAGCATGATGGCACCAATGGGGGATTTTATTTTGTGATCAAGTTGACAGTTATTCCTTTTGTAATTATATCAAGGACTGTAATTTATAGCAACCTAAAATCACCTTAAGTGTTCATTCCTCCTTTATTTGTTAGATTGTAAATAGAAATTGTATAATCGTGGGATATCTCTTTCTTTTGGATTATGGTTTAGGTTTCTTCCTTAAGAGGTTAGGTCTTCAAGTTGTTTTGGGTTATGTTTTCGTTTGCGGACTGGCTTTTCTGCATTGTTTACGTTGTTTCCTTATGATCCAGTTTGTTTTTGTTAATATATTTTTTACTTACCAAAAAAGAATTTGCAATAAAGACCAAACTATACAAAGCTCAATCTAATTAATGTGTATTTTGAATGCATTTGAACAATCCTGGAGCCAATCACCTATAATTTTATCTATATAGAAAAAAAAAAGAACTAGACATATAAATAAATTTCATATACTCTATCAGACCTATTAAGTCACACTATTTATAGCATATGTTTGATGTAGACTAAATATTATGCATACGAATTGATAGTAGAATCTCATATTATAATAATAATAATCAGATATCCTACCAATGTGTTTTTCAGTTAACTCGATTCTCATAATTATTTATATGTATCTTTGATTAAAATATATATAAACATACATACAATGATAACACAATTATCTATCATGCGAAACTTTACATTCAATTTAAGTAATTTAATGAAACGAGAATTTTCACAGGAATGATGTTAAAATTAAAACATAAAATCATAAATGAATATTATAAAAATATACCCCTCAACGCATTACTTAAATTGTAGTTATCTTGAAACTTTGTTGCCGTCGAGTTGAGGTAGTTAAATGTTTGAATAATTGGAATTGGTTTGGCTGAGTTGGAATATTGGCTTAGAAGGGTGACAGTGTTCATAAGAAGATTTAAAAAGATGGTTTTGGCCACTCAGGAAAATTTTGCCCTCCCTCTACAATGGTCCTGCAAAATGGAGGCAACAAATTAGCGCCAAGATGATGGAGAAACGGCCGCAATTTTTGAGGAAATAAGATGGAGAAATGAAGCCATTACGCAACAAAATCAGCAAGCTGGTCATAAATCTTTCTTCCTGGCCCGTTTCCCTCGCTGGCTCATGCCGTCTTGTTTTTTCCTTTTCTTGTCTTGGGGCTACAATCTACCCGCTGGGCCGTCCTTTCCTCTCTTTTTCTTGGGCCTGCTTTTCTCTTTTCTTGGGTTTGCATGCATTAGTTTTTTGTGGGCTGGGGTTTTTTTAAGGCAGGCTTGGGTTGGTGGATTTATTTAGGTTTTGGGTTACTTTATTTTATGGGTTACTTTTGTTTATTTATTTATTGTTGGTGGGTTTGGGTTCTTGGTCTTGGGTTTGGTTTTTATGGATTTTTTTCCTTGGCTTTTACTTAGGTGGGCTTTTTATGGATCTTAGCATTTGGTTTATATTTTTGGGTGGTTTAGGATTTTATGGGTTTTTAATTTATGATTTTTTTATTAAAATGGTTGGACTTGGGTTTGGATTAGGATGGGCTTTCTATTTGTGGGTTTGTGGTTTTTAGTGGGTTAATGTTTCCTTTTATTTGTTTATCCTTAACTTGATACCTCGAAAGCTTCGAACTATCCTTCTAGGTTTTTCATTATTGGAGATGATCCTATTGAGTCCAAAATAAGATATCTATATTTCTCTTCAGCAATATATAATCCTTTCACAAAATCATAAACTAATTTTATGTTCTTGTCCTAGACAAGATCATGTATTACAAAGTTTCAATGGTCAAACATAGATTCAGGTAAAGCAGTTATTATCTTTTTACTAATTTAGATAATCTTACTTTCTTTTAAGTCCAAAAATTTGTTACACATATTTCTAAAATCTGCCACTAGGCTGTCAAATGGTTTCATTTTATATTTTAAGTAATGATCCTTAGTAAACATATTGATCCCATACATGAAAAAAGAGAAAAAAACAAAAAAAAAATTATGCTACACATTCATAACAAGTTAAGTAGCAATGTATAAATAGAATCATGCATCAAGAAACATTGTTATGAATTTATATAAGTAGAAAAGAGGTTACACTCACTCAAATATGTCATAGGTCTTATTAGATCTAAGTCTATGTGCTAGTTTGAGCTTTCACACACTAATAGAGATCATCATGTGTTTGTACGCATTGAAACAATGTCTCACATGTTGCCATGTGCAATGACAAAGCTTCATGTTTCGTACATGTTAGTTATGCATCGGGATGGTCTTTTACACATTACTAATGACATATTGGGACGATGCTCCATGCACCATCACATGTTGAAAAAGGTTGACCATTGATTGGCTATTGACATTTGATCGATGACTGTTGATTGATAAAAAAAACCAAAAGGTTTGACCAATTTGAGTCGATCAATTAACCCAAACGTAACCTAACTACGCGATAAGCCCTAACTTTTGGTGATGTTCAATTTATTGATTATGGTGATCTTATAGGCCAAAAAGCATAAGGGCTTTTAATTAGCCCATGATGACAATCTCAACCTTGCCACTTTCTGGCACTAACGTTGTCGAAGTCCAATAAAATCGTGAAAAAAACTACACCTTGAATCTCAATTTTTTGTTGATTTTAATCAAATTCTAATGCAATTTCATGAATGAATTATAAAATTGATAACCTGTAAGACCCGCTGTCACGCATACCACCACTGTTGAATTAATTCTTTACTTTTATTAAGAAATTAAAAATCTCGATATACGTGATAAGAATCTTACGAAAAGAAAGCTACTACTGTACAAATATACAAAAGCATACGAAAGCTGAAACTGTAAAATACAATGATGGGTAAAACAAACCTTATATATACATAAGTTTTTGTACATAACACTGAGTACAAAATTTACAATTAAACCCAATGCCCATCTGAAATCTAGCATGGAGCCCTCTCCCATCAACCATGATCCACCCGCTCCTCACCAGCACCAAACATACCTGAAAAGAAAGGAAGAAAAGAAAGGAATGAGTGATGAAAATCACCTAGTAAGCTATCCTTACTTCCTTCTGAAAACTCTTAATAACTAGACAAATAATACTAGAGGGGGGGTGAATAGGATTATTTAAAAATTCTAAAACAATAATCACAACAAAAATAATAATAATAACAATGCACAATAAAAAGAGAGAGAGTTTAGAAATTGGTCAGCCAAATTTATAGAGGTTCGGAGCTTTGAACACAAACCTCCTACGTCCTCTTCGTCAATCAAACCAGATTGAAGTTTTCACTATCTTCCAAACCCAAAGATACAATAATTTTTTTTTTTCACAAGGGAATTTCACCCTTTTTTACAGTAGCAATAATGATTAAGAAGATGATTGTTTTTGCCTCTGAATAGGCTGAAAATCAAATATACAGCACAAATCTCTCAAGTGTATGAATGTTTAAGCTTATAGAGAGAAAGAACAATCAAAAGAGTAGAGCAAGATAGTTTGGATTTGTAATTCATTTTCTGTAACCTTCTCCACTTCAAATGAGTCTCCTTTTATACTCCTTTTATAGCCTAGAATAGCAATGAGCCGTTTTGCTAGCTTTGTATTTGTTGAGGTGGTTGAAAAAGTATGCTCTGCAATAAATTTTCCACGCACACGGTCATGCTCTTCGAGTGCACGGTCATGCTTGCTGCATTTATTGTCTCAATCAGACTCCCAACGGTTGAATTAAAAACTTAGCGCCAATGATGTACGGTCGTGTGTCCTTGACGCACGGTCGTGCTTTAACCCTTTATGGTCGTGTGGCCTTGATGCACGGTCATACTTCGATCCTTCATAGTTTTGCCTAAAAATTCCAGAAGCTCACACGATTTGACTGCACGATGAATACACTGGCAGCACACGAGTAATTTTTTACTAGCGCACGGTCGTGTGCCATAACTGCACGATCGTGTGTTGAATATGTGCCTTTAAGCTTCTGTACAATCAACCCTGCACAATCTCCTTAGTAGTGCTCTTCACTTGTCATCACGTACGGTCATGCGTCTACCATGTACACGGTCGTGCGTTGACTGTCTTGCTTTGACCTCATGTACGGCTTCCTCGCACGGTTTGATATCTCGTGGTCTTCATGAATTATGCACATGGTCTTATGTTTCAAATTTGCACGGTCGTGTCCTTAACTTTTGAAATCTTTGACTTTACATGGTCACATTGCACGGTTGAGTTGATGGTGCGTTATCCGTGTTGTGCACGCACACAGTCGTGTGTCATGTAGGCACGCCTGTGTTAGTTCTGAAAATTTTGTTCAGATTTTCACAAAACCTTACACGGTCCCGTGTTTTGGACACACGAGGACCCGTTTGGTCAAGCACGATCATGCTTCAATAGCACACGGTCGTGTGAGACCTATATCCTATAAAAATAAAATTTTTCTCCCTTCTTTTGTCATGAATTACTTCATGCAAGGGATTAATTAGCAACTTAAGTATATTTTTATTATCATCAAAACATCAAGAGTTCAACACCTTAAACCCAAGCAAGCAAGCAAAACAAAACTAATCCATACCTAGCCTTGGCCTAAACATTCATACAATCGCTTGCTCATACTGAATATTGCTTAATTTGTTCTCTTGATTGCATTAATTATTAATGCAATGAAATGAATGTCATGACATCATGTCATGTTGAATACATCTAAATATGCATGCATCTGAATCTCTATGTATCCGAAGATACTTACTATGCTGATTAGGCTGATGAACACAGGGATTCGGTATCTTGGCCATGTGGATTGAACAGTCTAGCAAAATGCTAGAAAGTTGAATATAAATATTAGTCTTCGGACTAATAAACTAAAACTGGAACAATCTGACTGCAGTCAGAAGGTTGGAATCCTACAGATGCCCCATCGAGTTCACCCAAAACTCTAACCCAGATATTGGGTTCTGAATGTTGAATGACTAATGCTTTCAGATCCCTTGATCCCTTTTTCATGTTGATGTCTTGGCATGTCATGCTATGAAATGCTTATGCGACATCTCATTTTATGCTTATATACTGCTTTATGGCATTTGAAATGGTTTCTCATGCTTTATTCTTCATTTTATATCATTTTCTGGAAAATTAGCTTATGCATGGGCGTGTGGGTCAAGACACACGGGCATGCAAGGAACACACATGGGCATGCATGAAAAAACACACAAGCGTTGTGGAGACACATGGGGTCGTGCGTTGGCCGTGTAGCTGACTGTGCAAGCTTCTAGAATTTTTGTGCATTAACATTGAGAAAGCAAACACACGACCGTGTCCTTCAAGCACATGGGCGTGTGTCCTACAAATCAAGCCATGCACACTTCATGCATACGGGTGTGCATCCTGCAAATGCAAGGCGCATGGGCGTGCACCTGCGGGTACACGGGCGTGTGTCCTGCTCTGTTTCGATAAAGCTTGCCTAAAATTTGCAAGAATCCACACCAAACTTCAACCAATATGAAATTGATAAAAAACATGCATTTCTAGCACTTCAATAAACATACAACAAGCTCTAATTTCATCCATAACACACCACATCATAATCCACCATTAAAATGTCTATTCTCTCACATATTTACATACATACATAAACAAACATGTTTCTTGGGTAGAAATCATCATCTCAAGCAATTTATTTTCATCATATCAACACATAATCATTTCACATAACTCAAAAGCATGCTAGAAACACAATCACACATTCTCAAGCATCAAACACATGCTGGAAAACTCAAGGAAGAAGCAAGGAAGCACTTACCTCTTGCCATGGCTACTGGAAACACTTTCTATCTAACTTTTTTCTTCTTTAGCTAGATTAGGAGTTGCTGGATGTTGAACCTCAACCCTAGAATGAGGATTCTCTGAAAATAAAAAAGGAAACTTTGGCTGAAAAGAGAGAAAAACGGGTGAGAAAGCCTAAAAAGCAACTCTTTCTCTCTCATTCTATAAGGGTGCACGGGAGTGCACCAGGAAAAATGAAAACTCTTCATTTTTCATGATTCGCATGAAAGAAACCTCCCAAGCAAAATCATACGCAAGCCACACAGGCTTTGGAAACTTACTATCTCACCCCTAAACTTATCTAACTCCTAATTTAATGCTAAATCTCACATCTAACCCCCAAATTCTACCCTAAATGGCATTTCTAATCCTGGGATGCTACATAATCAAGCAAGCATTATACCATGTTTCTAAGTCCAATTTCATGCAATTTGATATGCAAAATCACAAAATCTAGGTTTTATTTTACAAAATTACAAGTATAAAAATTAACCCTAGGCTTTTAATACCAATGTTAGATTTAATTTCTAATTATGTAAAATATGAATTTAGTGTGTACTTGGATTTGATTCTTTCACTTTGATTAATCCAAAAAACAATTGAAGTGATCTAATAGTAATTATTTCTATAACACGATTTGTCTTATATTTATTATTGGGGTATACATATTTAGGCTCTTAATCTCTATTGCATTTTTATGTAAAAAAATAGAGTAGAGAAAATAATTGCATTCATGTAATAGCTCATGGGTAGAATTGTCATTTAAGGCTATGAGATTAAGGGTAAAAGAGAGATTTTCAGTTAAGAAAGGGGTCCGAGAGGATTCAAGGATAGAAGAGTCTTATAGAAGCCTTTTATGGCTTATACATGGATATTATGAGAAGAATATTCCATGTATGGCGCGAGAAGAGAGAGATTTTAGATTTTTGAGGGGCACACGCCCGTGTTTCCAAGACGTACGCCTGTGTGCTAGGAGAAAGACGTGTTATAAGATTAGTTTTCCCATATTTTTGCTCAGCTTCTTTCCTTCAACTTTTCCTCTCCTTTGTTTTCAGCGAACCCTAGATCAGAATCCGTCCAACCAGTAACCATTATTCTGGTTAGAGACCCAAAAGCAGCTAGAGAGAGAGATCTGGATGTCATGGCTAGACATAAGTATTTCTTTACCTCTTCACTTAGGTTTCTAGCAAGCTTTTTTGATTTTTCAGCTTCTTAGATGGTTGCTATGTAATGTGGATGTTTTCCAGCATGATTTGATGATGATATGATGAAATGCATGATAATTTATGAGTTTAATATGCAATGTATAATGTTTATGTGCTTGAGTATGCTTTTGATGAGAAATGCTTGAGATTTGGTATGCTAAATGATAAATGTATGAGTTAAGTATGTTTATGGGCATGAGAATATGTTATGTTTATGTTTGATTGAGAAATGGTTGAGAGTTGGATGTGTTTGAGTGGAATTTTCTAGGTTTTCAGATGTATCTACAGATTCTGGGTTGAGCGCACACCCGTGTACTCGAGGGGACACGTCCGTGTGGCCTCAAATCTGTATGAGACACGGCCTTACATATTGCCCGTGTGCGTATGAAAATTTAAACACACACCCATGTACCCGAGTGCACATGCTCGTGTGTCTAATCCCAAATCTACACGCCCGTGTAGGTAAGACACGGGATGGTGTTGAGGCAGCTACACGCCCATGCAGTACGATACACGCCCGTGTGCTTAGTTATACACGCCCATGTATTTGCACCACACATCCATGTGGTCAACCTTTTGTTTGATAAATTTTTCAAAAGCTTGCACGCCCAAGAGTACGAGAAGCACACGGTCCCGTGTGCCTTGACACACGCCCGTGCACATTGACACACACGCCCGTGTGGCTTAAGAAAGACAGAAAAGAAGATTCTAAAGCATATTTAAGTAAAGATAAGCTACCCTAAGTATTCCTAAGAGAAATTTAAGCATGAGAAACATAAGAATAACAAGAGATAACATCATATCATGCATGATTATCGAGCATTAAGCATGGCATGCCACGCATGAGATATTTTCAGAAAACGATGTTTTGGACATCAGTTAGGGGTGGATATGAGGGGGCACCTATGAGTTCGCACGCCCGCTAGAGAGGGAAACCATGGTTCGTTAAAGAGGACATGGTCATGCACGAGTAGTTTTCTTATAGGTTTGAGCTCACAAGGTCAAGGTGTCGAATCCCTGTGTTCATCAGTCTGGCCAACATAGTAGAGGTATTTTTCAGATACAGTACTTTTGATATTGTTTTCAGTTATACTATATGTATATATATGAGGATCTTCGGATAAGAGATTTTATATCAAAAAAAGTTTTCAGAAAAGGATAAGCTTTCAGAAAAGGATAAGCTTTCAGAAAATCAGGCCCGAGGGGCAAGTTTTATGATAAATGAGCATTTATATGACATTAGAGCATACATATCATGTCATGTACTGCATTCATGAAAAACATATGAGATAAAAGCATAGTGCAAAGTATAAAACAAATGAAAACTCTTAGAATTCAATGATTAAAGAAAGTAAAGAAATAAGAGATAAGAAAAGAATAATATAAGCTAATGTAAAGCAAGAATAACAAGATGATAAGAAAACAGTAAGCAGAGAACTCGAAGTTTGATCTAAGATCAGTTTTTGCTCGATGACCTGTCTGTGTAAGAGATAGGAAATGTTTACTGAATGATTTTGTCACTCACCCCTTTTCCTTCCTTTCTCTTTTGCAGGTCAGTGAGTTGGGGACTAAGATGTGGCGATGCAGCTGTGAGGTTTTGGGGACATGGCCTGGCAACTAGTTTTGTTATTCGACTCATATGCTCTAATAACTCGTATCTCATGTATTTATGTATGTGTATTATATTGTAGTATACACTGTATGGATAACATGATTTTATATATGAGTAGCCTGGGATTTTCTAGAAAAACTATGATGACTTATTTTATTAACGTATTTGTCTTTTACGCTTCCGTATATAGATTTTTAAAGTATTTTAAGCAGTAGTTAATGTTCTTTTTCCTTGTGGGGATCTTCGTCATAGGCACATATTTAGTATTATATATATATATATATTTTAAATAGTTGCACATAGTAGGCCTGGGGCGGGGGTCACTACAATTCATTATTTTATTGTGGCAGTTTTTAGGACATTATATGTATGCCCAACCTCTAATAAACTTCTTCAACTGCCATAACTACCATGAATAGATATTGTCACATGGGTTGAATTAACCTGTCATAGGTAGACCCAAAACCAATATATGCTGTCAATAAGAAATTTCACTGAATGAAAATTTTAAAGGCATTGTCCCCATAATAATAGTTTTCTAAAATGTCTAAACCGGCTAAAGGTTGACATTATCCGAGCCAGATTATTTTTGGTTTGAATTGACTTGAGTTCGAGCTAAACAAATTTTATCTCAAAATTGACACCTCATTGGTGTTGTTGCACTAGAAATTGCTTTACCATCAATTCTTCTTCTTCTACAACTTTTCTTCTTTAGCATTATTGTTAACTATTCAGCAATTTTAGCTAATTTTTGAGCTAGCCTTTCTGGCACTAGATTTACAAAATTGCATGTGTAAATAAAAAACAGCTTTTAGAATTGAAAATTATTGGGATGCACTAATTTTACACTTAATAAAATCAATTGTTATAATGGCTACATGATGGGTGAGGGTGATAATTTGGAGAATAACGTGGATTCCACAATTATAGTTATTACTATCACGTGATATACGATATGAACGGTAAGATACTACATAAATAAAAGACAATCTATATCCTAAGGTGTATCAAAATTTAGTATGATGCGATAGTCACCTACTTAGATTCACCTTTTGACATGAAGAGGGCATACTTATTGTGTGATACGATACATATTATTAATATAAATTGATTTTTTTTTTAGAGAAATGATGATGTAATAAAGGTTTATTTGAAAAATTTTAAAATTTTTAAGGATGTTTGTGACATTTTCTAAGATGATGACATGAAATTTATAATTTTTTATTATACATATATAATACCAATAAATTAGATTTTTCATAAACAATTTTACAACTGTATGTTTACAACCAATTTATTTTCTCGACCAAAACTTTCTTTTTATTATTTTTAAGGCTTTTAGTGATTTCAAGATATTTAATAGTTTTTAAAAATCATCAAAAGGTTATAAACTATGATATTAACTTAAATAATAAAACCGATCTTAGTGATATATCTAATTAATTTTAGTTAGAATTATTATAACATGACAAGAAAAACTGGTTAATCAAAATCGAATCAAATACAAATACAGTTGAGTAATACCTCAAACTTTATTGAGATTGATTTAAAAAATAAATGTATGATTTACACAAACTTTAAAACTAAACTAGTAGATAAAAAAAACTTAGTAGTTGTCGGCAATTGGATCTTTATCAAATTGTCACCGTCAGAACAAAAATATCTCCCAAGACATCATTTTGGTTATCAATTAGAATCTCACGTCGAAGCTAATGGAATTTTTTGGAACCCTAGTACCTATCTTTTGTGCAAAGGAAAGCTTTCTTTTTCCCTTCAATGGAACATAAAACGGTGTACAATGTTTCTTAATTAAAAACATACTGAGTTACTAATTCTCCAAAACATACCGTTTTTGTCAATATTAATCTTCATATCTTCCCTCAAACCAAGTAATACCATGACTTGATTTGCACCCAAAGACTAATATTGACAAAAGCATTTGATCAGCAACCTGCAAACATTAACAACAAAAGTCAAAATTACACTTAAATGTTTTAAAATTTCAATAATCAACAACCTTTTACACTCCTTTAAACACATTACTCTTTGTCACCTATTGTTTCAATTTCTTTTCTCAAGTTTACTCACCATACACTTGAACTCTTCCTTCAACCATATCATTCTTTGTCATTTGACTTTCTCAACATCTTCTCTCAAACTTAAACTAATCACATGTTAGAACTTCACAATCCTGTCTTTTTATCTTAGTATTGTCATTGTTCATTTTTTCGTAAAGCACTAAATTTAACTTATCTATAAGTAAACAGAATTTGTTTATAGACAAAGGCTCAGTCAATACATCTGCTACTTGAAACTCTAATGGAACAAACTACACTAACAAGTTTTTTACTGGCACTTGCTCCTTCATATAATGTACATCTAATTTTATGTGCTTGGTTGTTATGTGAAACATGGGATTTAAAGCAAAAGTCCTTGCACTTTGATGATCACACCACATAACTAGTTTTATAGCATATTGAATTTTAATTTTAGACAACGGATTTTGTATCGAGGCTAATTCTGTAGATTTCTAACTTAAAGCTCTATATCATGTTTCTATGGAGGATAAGGCTACTACCTTTTGTTTTCTTGAACACCATTACACTAAATTTCCCTTAAAGTAAACATAGAAGCGACTTTTGGTCTCGTATCACTTAGACTTCCTGCTTAGTTAGCATCTGCATATATTTCTATTGTTATAATTGAAGTAGGTTTGAATTAAATTTTAAAACCCAAAGTACCTTTCACATATCTTAGCATCCTTTTGCATGCTTGCCATTATAACCAAGTTAGAGCCTTTACAAACTGGCTAAGCTTATTTACTGTAAAAGATAAGTTAGGCTTGGTCATGATAAATATTGTAAAGCCCTTATGGTATTTTATACAAGCCTAGATCTTCAAATAATTCACTATCTTCTGGAAATAACTTTACTCCAACAGCCATAGTGTGGCAAAAAAATTAGCATCCTACATATTAGTTCTTGCAAACAGATTATATACATATTTGGTTTGACATCACATCAAGCCTATCTTATTTCTTTATGCGTTAAAACTAAAAAAATAACTTAACTTCCCTAAGTCTTTTAAAGCAAAACTCAAACAAAGGTTTGCCATAAGTTCTCAGATAAACTTTGAATTTGTACCATTCAATAGCAATCATCAACATAAGAACTAACACATTTATAATTTCTCTTGATTGTCGTAAATAAATTGACTAGTATTTTTTAAAGAGTTTTTAAACCCTTTCAAAATTAATACATCTCTAAGCTTCTTATACTAGGCCTTTAGAGTCTGTTTAAGATCATATAAAGCTTTGACCAATTTACACACATGTTCAAGTCTATTAGGATTAATAAAACCCATAGGTTGTGTCGTGTAAACTTTCTTTTTCAACACTGCATTGAGGAAAACATTATTAACATCTACTTGATGTATTGGCCAATCAAAAGATAAACTAAAGTAAACATTATCCTCAAGGTTACAGGCTTTAGAATTGGGCTAAAAGCATCTAGATAATTAATACCAAGTGTTTGCTGAAACCCCTTAGCTACTAAGCTGACCTTATATATCTATAAAGATCCACAAGCCTTAAGATTTATTTTAAACACCTATTTATGATCAATAATATTCATATTAGGTTGAAATGGAACTAATTCCCTTGCACAATTTTCTACAAAGTAGTAAACTCCTTTTTCATTGCTTGGAATGAATAAGGTTTACTTAAGACCTTAGTTACAGTCTTTGGTTTAGCCAAATCACAACTTAACATATTACTAGTAAACACTCTTGGTAAACCAATTTTTTATCTAGTCACAAATGGATGAATAGACTATCCATTTGCTTTCTTTAACTTATCATCAGATTGAGACAACAAGGTAAATTCTGTTGGTAGAGCATCTTCTAAATGAATTGTGAATATGCTGTTAAGTGAAGATACACAAAGTAATAAATCAACAATAGGTCATTGAGAAGATTTTTATGTATATTGGACAAGTGTTTGAACTTGAACTAAGGTAGAATCACTTGATTTGAGGGTGTGTGAGGAATTTATACTATCAGATAAAGTATTTTGTGTAATGATTTGAGTTTGAGCTAACTTTTATGCTTTGTTAGACTCTACATTAATCACTCTTATGATTCTATTGTTAAATGAACCAATTAACTGAAAGACTATGTTATATGGAATAAAGAAACCTTTTAGCATACAAACATAATTATCAATTGAAGAATTATTCTAAAGAAAATGAGGATCATCATTCAAGGGAAATATATGTTTATCAAAAGTGACTCTTAAAGATACAAGACTCGCCTATATGAGCTTAGGCACTTATAACCTTTATGTTGGAGACTATATCTTATAAAAAGACTTTTGTATGTATGAAACTTTAATTTGTGCTTGCTATATAGTCTTAAGTGAGGAAAAAAAACACAACCAAATGTTTTCAAAAATGAATAAGCAACTAGTTATTGAAACAATACTTGGAAAGGTGATGACCAAGCTAATACTAGTATAGGTAACCAATTGATGAGAAACGTAATAGCATGAATGGCTTGCTCCTAGAATGATATTAGTAGATGAGCTTATGATAGAAGTGTTAAACTTGTTTTTACCAAGTGTTTATGTTTCCTCTCTACTCTTTTATTTTGTTGATAGACATATAAACAAGGATGCCTAAAGTTTATACCTTTTTCTTAAAGAAAACTGCTATGACATCTAAATTCTCCATCGTCGTCACTTTGAACAATTTTGATTTTCCAATTGAATTGCTTCTCAATAAACACTTGAAATCTTATAAGCATATCTCTAGTTTCACTCTAAGTTTCCAAAGAAAAATCCATGCGAATATAGACAAATCATCAATAAAGATTATGTAGTACCTAAATCCTTTTGATGAAATAATTAGGGTTGGTCCCCATGAGTTTGTATAATTTAACTCGAGAGGTTACTTAACTCTAGACATAGATTGAGGAAAAGATTTGAGGTGATTTTTTCCCATTTGAAAATTATAACGAAAAGACATTTTATTGAGTGTTTATGTACAAAAGTGGTTTGATATATTATGACACAACATAAGATCAACCTTTTTAGTGTGAAAAACAAAATACATAATTTAGGGCTAGATTTGAGCCGAACCAAATATGAACAGATATATATATTTGTGTTCGGTTCATTTGTAAGTAGATTCAATTCACATTTAGTTCATATTAGTCAAATTTTGATATAGTAAAATTCAAATTCGTGTTTGGAATTGAGGGTTTGGTTTGAATTTGGTTCATTATTATAGCAAAATTTATTTATTTATTTATAATAAGTATATTTATTATACTTTACTGGAAACATACACATATTCATTATGAGCTATTGGAAATGCAAACAAATTTAGTATGAATTATTGGAATAGTACAAGTATTTATAATATAGTAAAAAATATAATTAACAAATTTTGAATTTGAGTTTGGGTTTGTATTCAAGTTTGGTTTGTATGATTCGTATTTCAATTTGATTTAAAAAACTTTTTATTATCACAGTGTGGGTTTATGTTTGAGAGGATTATTTTGAACTCATTCAAATCGAACTAAGAAACGAGTCTAAATATCTTAAGTTTAAATCCAAACCTAACTTAATCACTGCATTATCTAAAGAGTAATAATACTTATTAACAGACTTAAAAACTTCTAAAGAACCTGCATGCTTATTAAAGATTTTTACACTTGGTGAAGTTGGTATAATCCATCTCTCATTGCTCCTTTCAGAACTATAAACAAAGCAAAATTTAGAGTTGTAGTCAACCATTACATTATTATCTTTGGTCAATTTTGATATGCTCATTAGGCTTTTAGTTATATTAGGCACACAAGTGATGTTTTTTAAGTGCAAGCTCTTGTGTATTAATGATGTTATGAGAAAAGAAACACCTATATGGGAAATTTTTAAGCACTCTCCCCATCCTACTTGTAGTTGTTACTTGTCTTCATTGTTTACCTTATTATCCAACTAACTTGAGCTTGAGACAACATCGTCAGTGGCTTTAGAATCCATGTACCATAAATGAGCCCCTTAGCCTAATCACACATTCCAACACTGCCTTTACCAACACTATTACTATAGCACTATCTTCATATGAATTAAGTTACATACCACCAATAAAAGATTTCAGAACTGGATTAAAATTTCAAAAGCATTATTGCCATATCAATGCTTCCCTAAAATTTCTAGACTAGTTAGAGGTGGACATTATTCCAATTAGATCAAGTTTGGATAATTATTTCCTTGAATTGATCCAAGTTCAAACTAACAAACAATTCATTTTTTTTCTTCTATGATAGCTTTCTTCTTCAATATTATTGTTTATAGTTCAAGTGATCTAAGCTAATTTTTGAGCTAGCTTCTTAGGACTGGATTTACAAAATTGGATGTGTGAATTTATTAACACAACTTTTAGAATTGCAAAATATTGGGATACACTAATTTTACCCTCATAAAATCAATTATCGTGGTGTTGGATCTTCGACGAATATCATCACATAATAGGCAATGGTACAATTTGGAGAATTATGTGGATTACATAGTCTTTGTTATTAGTATCTTACAATAGACGATATATATCATACAATACGATAGAAATGAAAAATGATACATATCCTAATATATATCAAAAATTAGTATCATACAATAGTTGCCTACTCAAATTCACTTCTTAATATAAGGGGAACATATGTATCATAGGATATAATGCGTATTACTGATATAGATTGATACATTTTTTTAGAAAAATAATATTATCTTATAATTTTAAAAAAAAATAGTAGGGATAATCGGTGATTTTACTTTTTAATATTATTTTTTTATTAATGGAGTTTGATTTTGCACGAGGAAGTAATTTTTATTTTTTTTTTCAACTAGGGGTAGGAAGATTTTGAGGCCAAACCTCGGGTGGACAAATGTAATGCAGTCAATGAGATTAGATTTAAAGAGAATATTTTTTTAAGGTCAAGTGCAATATGAGGTTTCCCTAAATCATAACTATCACCTATAAACTTTTAAAAAACCAAATATTTACTCTTTGATCAAAGTCAACAACTAAATTTAATAGTTAACTACTTAAAAAACCAAATAATTATAAAACAATATTTTATAATTATTCTATTAATATTTTATTTTGTCATATTATACAATTATTTTAATTTTAATTTTTACAATTTTATTCTATTTGAAAATTAATATTATTTATATTTTTGGTGGAGAGTATTTAAATTATTTTATTAAAAACATTAATAAAATTGATTAAAAAAAAGTATTTAATTTTTTAAAATTTGTTGGACGAGAATTGTTGTCATTGAGGTGAAACTTGGGCGTGAAA
>JAJEJH010000678.1:54808-167763 GCA_026122585.1 Anacardium occidentale | reverse complement strand
TCATACATGGAATATTCTAGGAAGAATATTCCATGTATGACGTGAAGAGAAAGAGAATTGAGATTTTTCTTGTACACATGACCGTGTGTCTTAGGCACCCGCCCATGTGTCAGGTAAGAAGCGCCATAAATGTTTCATTTTCTTATTTTCCATTTAACATTTTCTTTTTAGCTTTCTTCTCTTCTCTGTTTTTCCAGCAAACCCTAGGCTAGAAATCAATCAACCAATAACCCTAAACCAACTGAGAGATCCAAAAGCATCTAGAGAGAGAGATCTAGATGCAATGGTCAAATATAAGTATTTCCTTACCTCTTTCATTTGGGTTTTCATATGTTTCGTTGGTTTAAGTTTCTTTGTATGTGTTTGCTACATGTTGTGGTTTGATGATGAAATGAGATAATGGATGATAATTTATGAGATTATTGTGAAATGTTTAATGATTTTGGTGCTTGGGTATGTATTTATGAGAAAGGTGAGATTTTTAGCATGTTTTATGTTGAATAGATGAAATGTGAATGCTTATTGGCATATATATTTACTATATGCATGTTTGATTGAGATATGGTTGTGTTTTGTGTGAGCTTTGTTGGGATTTCTGAGTTTCCAAATACCATTTACTAGAAAAGAGTTGAGCACATGACCATGTACCCAAGGATACACGCCCATGTGGCCTCTTTTTTGCATGAAAACTGCCTTGCATAGCACCCGTGTGCATATAAAAATCCAGACACACGCTCATGTAGTTGATGTGCACGCCCGTGTGTTATTTCTAATTTTACACACTTATGTAAGCACGACACAATAGGGTATTTAGGCAGTTACACACCCATGTAGTGTGATACACAAACTTGTGCTTTAGAAGCATGCTCGTGTGTCTACACCACATGCCTGTGTAGCCAACATGATTTCCAAATTTGATTCCAAAATCTAGCACGGCCGAGTACACAGTTTGAGGATGGCCCCGTGTGCCTCAACACAAGCCCGTGTGTCAACATAGCATGTCCGTGTGCCTTAAGAGAGAACATAAAACAATCCCAAAGCACACTCAAAGCAAAGTTAAGCAATCCAAACCATTTCAAAACATAAGAAACTTAAAAATAACAAGATATAACATTATATCATGCATGATTTTTGGAAAACGGATCTAAGGATCTAAGAGCATATTTTTTAAAGTATAGATATACGATGTTCCAGACATTAGTTAGGGGTAGATACAAGGGGACACCTGTGAGTTAGTATGCTCACTAGAGAGGGAAACAAGCATCCGCTATAAAGGACATGATCTTTGACTAAGCTCGTTAGAGAGAGTGCTAGTCGTGCACGAGTAGTTTTATTATAAGTTTGAGCTTATATGGCCAAGGTGTTGAATCCCTGTATTCATCAATCTAGCCAACATAGTAGATATTTTCAGATACAGTACTTTCTAATATAGATTTTAGTTATACCATATGTTTATATATATATATATATTCAGAATCTTCAAATCAGAGTTTTATATTAGAAAGAGTTTTCAAAAATTAGGCTTAAGGGCAAGTTTTATTGCTATTCAGAATTTACAAGACATTAGAGCTTGCATATCATGTCATGTACAACATTCATGAGAAATAAGACAAACAAAGGCAAGAACACTTCTGAAAACAGATGAAATCTCAAAAAGAAAGAAATAAAGAAATAAGGAAAGCTTTTAAGAAAAGAATAATGTGATAAAATATGAGATTAGCTTGAGTTTGATCTTGCGAGTGTTAGAGATAGGAAATGTTTGCTGAGTGATTATCACTCACCCTTTTCCCTTCCTTTCTCTTTTGCAGATCAGTGAATGGAGGACTGAGCTAGAGTGATGCAACTATCAGATTTTGGGGATACGGCTTGGCAATAGATAATATGTTTGACTCGCATGCTTTATTTAGTTCTCATGTACATGTATGTGTATTATACTTTAGTATGCACTGTGTGGATAGTATACTTTATACATGAGTAGCTTGGGAAGTTTGAATGCATGTACAATTTCATTTTATGATTTTTATTAATACAAAAATTTTATTTTGAGCTTCCGTATTCAGATTTGATTTTAAAAGTTTAAAGTTTTAGTAGTATATTTTACTATAGGGATTTCCGTTACAGGCATATTTTCAAAATATTAAATATTATATATATGTATACAGTTGCACACAATAGGCCTGTGGCGAGGGTCACTACATGCTGCATGTTTAGGATGTATTTCAGTATGTTTTGATGATGAAATGATGCCTTGGATGATGAATGATAAGTTACCATGATATGTTTTGGTATTTATATGCTTGGGTGCATATTAGTGAGAAATATGAGATATTTGGCATGATTTCTGATGAATAGATGGAATAAGTATGCTTATTGGTTGATGTATTTGGTCTATGAGTATTTAATTGAGTTTTGGTTGTGATTTGAGTTGATAATGTTGGGATTTCTAGGTTTTCAGACAACATTTGCAAAAATCAAATGGAGCACACAATCGAGCACCCCCAAGTACACGTCCGTGTAGCCTTATTTATGTATAAGCACGACCTTGTATGGCATGTGTGCACCTAGAAAACCCAGATGCATGCTCGTGTGACCGATGCACATGCCTATGTAAGCAAGACATGGGAGTGTTATTTATACTACTACACACCCATGCAAGTATGGAACATAGCTTTGTGCCTTGATTACACGCTCATGTGTTCACACCACACGCCCATGTAGCCAGCCAAGATTTCATGATTTTATTCTAGAAGCCAGCACGATTAATAACATGACCTATACACAATCTCATGTGTTTCCCCACAAGCCTTGTGTCAAGTAGTACATGGTCATATATCTACCATGCTTTTAGGATAATATACCAGGAAAACCTAAAAACCTAGACAAACTCTCCCACAGCCTATTTAATCTTAAACAAACAACTTTATCAACTAAGCACATCAAACACAAACATGGTTATTTCATTAAACTCATCTACATCAAGCCAAACACAATGCATTACTCACAATACTACAAAAGGCTCATAAAATAGCCATATATATGCTCAATGAATCACCACATCAACACGCTATCAAATCATTTTCTTAACATCTCAACATGCTAAAAAACTAACATATATGGTAAGCATCACCAAAACTCAATCAAATAACAAAAAATATGGTAAGAAACCAAAGGAGGTAAGGAAACACTTACCTCTAGCTATGGAAGTCTACTCTCTCTCTAGTTATTTTTGGTTCTTTAGCTTGGATTGTGGCTATTGGTTAGACACTCTCTAGCCTAGGGTTCGCTGGAAAGAAGAAAGGAAAAAGGTAGGTGAAATAAACTCGGTAAGAAAATGAGCAATAACTTAGCATTTATGGTTACGTGACTTGATGAACAATTGTGTGCTCGAGGCACACAATTGTGTGTCAAGGGAAAATCACATGTTTCCCTTCTTTCCACACCTTACATGAAACAGTCTCCTAGGGAGACTCATGCATATGCACAACTAGCTTCTAAAATATTATTTTACCCTTGAATCCTTTTAATTCTATTTTTTATAATAAAATCCCACTTTTAACCCCAATTTTCAGCCTAAAAAGTCCATTCTAACCTCGGGCTATTACAAACAGACATTAGACCATTATAAAAAGTTTGTACCTAAAACCATGTAGGTAAGTCGTGATGTGGGTAATTACGGAGTAGTTCTTTATGTCTTTCACATGCTTCATAAAGTGATTCTATGTCAAACTATATAAAAATTGTTATAATATTGCACAGATTGACAATCTTCAATGGGGGGAAAGCTTTGTTAAAAAACTCTATCTCATCTTATCCCAAGTAGTAATGAATCTTATAGGTAATGAGTTCAACCAAGTATTTGCCTTATTCCTTAGTGGAAAAGGGAATAGTCTCAGTTTGATGGCATCATTATAACCCCTTTCTACTTGAATGAACCACAAATATTCATAAAATTGATAATATATAAGTTCAGATCATCACTTGGCAATTTATTAAACTAAATAGATGTCTGAATTATCTAGATAGTGCTTTTTTTATTCTAGAAGTCATTACCTTGGACTATTGGTCTTCAAATGCTTAAAACAGTTGATTTGATTATAAGTGTCGCATAATATATCAAAGATCTTTGATGTAGGACTAGTTCATTATATTTAATGGGTAGACGTATCATTCTAGGATTGTTTACCATTGCTCTTTGCTTTTTCTTTAAATTATGTATGGTCCTCTCAATCTCAAGATAAAAGGGTTTCAGTATTGGATTGCTAGTGCACGTCATACACTAGGCAAAAACTTGGACAGGAAAAAAAACCAAGTAGCAATGTAAAATATTAAAAGAATAAACTAAATAACAAATAATAAATGTCTAGAGTACAATTAAAAGCAATAGATCTATTGTCTAAGATGCAATCCTCGGCAATGGTGTCTAAAAATTGATGTGTTATTTAGAAACTAACTTTCTAGCAAGTGTAGTAGGTCCAAGTAATAAAGGAAAGTATTTTAGGTTATTATATCCTTGGGATTATGTAAGTAAGTACCACGACAACGTTACTTAACTTTATCTGAACGATTAGATTGAAGTCAAAAACAAAATTAAATTAAATTAAAGTAAAAATTAACGCAAAGTAAATAAGAACTAACATAATCAATTCAATGAAAGGAATAATATACGAGAAGACGTCAAGACTTCAAGTTCATTAATCCACTTCAGAGTAAATCTTTCATATGATTGAAAAAACCATGCTATTTATGTGACAATGGAAATCCCTAATCCAATCAATACTCTTTCTCAAGTAATATTAATTATATTTCACGATCTAATAACCTATTATATCTCTATGTAGATTTAATTAGATGAAAGTGTGTTACTGTTCTATGAAATCCACTTGCTTTCAACATAAAATTAATTATGCTTATGACTATTACTTGTATCAATTCATATATTTCTATATCCAATTAATCCATGGTATGTATTATCAGAACTTTTATGCAATATCACTTCTCAGTCTCAATCACATAACATAGATCCTTTGACTTGAGGTCTATTAAACTATCTTGTACTAGGAGTGGTACCATTTTACATCATCAAATGCACTACCATAAGTAGGGTGTTATAAAGATGAATGATTGACCATATTAAGATTAATATGAAGGCTAAGATAGATAGATATAAGATTCATCAATCTCTAGCATGGGATGGGCATTTTAGTTGAGTTGTTTAGAACTATGAGTCCATGGCTATAGTTAGATCGATTAGTACTATATCCAATCTCAATTTAGACATGCATACATGAATATCTAAGATAGACATATATCTATATATCAACCTCATAGGACATGGTGACAATGAGATCATATTGTATGTTAACTATCAAGTTAATCAAGCCCTAAGTTGTTCATTGACACTTTGCCATTTAGGTAGACATAATGTCTTGCTAGAGACTATATGGTTTGTGTTTAGATTTGACTTGAATCTAAATGCTATTGAGATCATAAGCAACTTACAGGTCACATACTATTGAGTTGACAGACTGAGGTATAGGATTGTTGTCTTAGTGAATATATTTCAATATGATATCATGTTAGATTTATTAGATCTGTTTAAACTAGGTTGATAAATCAAGGTCAAGGATTTGCCTTAATGTACGACCGTGCATATTTATGGGTCACAAGCATGCATTTTGACGGTTGATAGAGTCCTAATGTGTTTACACAAAAATAGTTTGTTTAATTTGAAATCTAAATAACCTGATAACTTATAGCCTATATACGAGCATACATAGAGTTATTTGAATGGTTATTGAATTGTGTGAATATTACAGATTATGTGTAATGTGTATAAAACTATAATAGTTGCTAACACATCTGTACAAGACATGACATATTGCATATAGGCTTACATGGTTGTCAAGAACGTACATGCTTCGTGGTCAGGACTCTTACTAATTTCTATATAAGCAAATGCAAACAATTTTTCTTTAGCTTCTAGCATTCTCATACCTTACAATCATGCATATACATACTCACACCAATAACCTTCAATCTGCTACCATAGTTTAACTTCTTTCTTACTTCATGCAGGTGATTGTGTGTGTTATTGTCCTTTGTAACGGAGTACAACTCATATTTAGAGGTTTTTTGTTGTGCAAAGACTTCATAAATCTTCAATCAAGGTAGGTGTTTTGATGAACACCCTATGGTTATTTATGTTTATAATTTGAGTCTTCTAAAACTTAAAAAATATGTATCCTGTGGTTGTTTTCTTGATACTTTGTATGAATATTTTTAATTCCATTACTTGGTCACCTTTCGGAAAACTTTGGGAAACACCAATAATAGTATCCTTCACAATTATCAAATGAAGGCCATAAATAAATCTTTGAACTCAACCCTTTTTCAAGCTAGCCAAACCAAGGGCATACCTAGCTATCGAATTAAACCTCAATGTACTGTTTAACTAACTACTCCTTATGTCAACTCAATAAATACTAAGTTCTAGCATATGTAAGATTTGAACTCTTAAATTCTTTATCAAACACCCTCTAAAAATCTCTTCAGTTCAACCTAGGCACGTCAACAAAATTCCTAGCTAGATTTTAGCAAATCTTGGCATCACTTCTCAGCAAGTATACAATATACTGAACCTTATCCCTATCAACATCTTGAACAAACTCATAGCACTCTCAATCAATTCCAATTACTCTTCAACCATAGTAAGAGCTTTAGAACCATTAAATTTATGTGATTGATGCACTATAGGCAAATTATAAATTAGATGCAATCTTTCCCTAACTGAATATGATGTGAATTGTAGCCCTTAATCTCTCTTCAATGGTGAACAAATAACATTCAAATGATGGTCCAAAAATCCAGTAATAAACAAGCTCCTGAACCATGCAACATCAAGCAAATTTCCCACCCAAAACTAACATTCATGCAGCTTCAATCTATCATCACTTCAAGCAATCTTCAAGACCATCAAACATGAACTAAAATTAGCAAGAAAACAAACCTCAAGCATAAAGGAAATTCTCCACCAACTTGAGGGTGATCCAAGCATAAAGATTTCTTGCACACAAGCTTAAAGGAAGGCTCCACCCACTTGATACAAGAATCACCAACTTGAATCTCCACCACCAACTTCCTTCTTGCAATGGAAATTGGATAAAGGATTGATACTTGGTTCTCAAGAACACCAAGTTCTAAGAACACAAGGAAGGAAAGCTAAAGCTCTCAAATTTTCATCAATTCATCAAAAGTCCCCTTTACAAAGAGTTTGAGTTGCCTTTATATAGGCAAACTTTAAGCATGCTTAACTTTAACTAAACCCTAGTTAATTTAAATACATTTCAACTGAAATAAAAGAAAGCATAAAAAAATACAAATTAAATAAGTCTCCTAAATCTAATTACTAAGTACAATTAAATATAAACATAATTAAAAAGATCATAATTTGCAAGCTTGGATCTTCATGTAACTTTTCCTTAATTGAATTGGCCTTGATTCGCGCGGCTCGTTTTGACTCATTTCTCGTCCAAATTGATTCCCATTTTTTTCTTTAGCTTTGTATGAAGCCATTTGATGAAATTTGACTCTTTGGTGTGCCATTTTCTAATTTTTCGAATTCCAAGGATGATCCGAAGGCTTTGAGGAATATTATGCACACTAGTCCAGGAGGCGTTGGTGTTATCGTGCACAGTTGGAATTATGACTTTCAGAGGCACATTTGGTCTTCTTTGCTGAGCATAGATAACTGGAATGCACTTTGGAAGGCTTGACATACAAAGTGTGGGCATCGAAAAATTGATTGTTGAAGTCACCTCCAAATTCACACACAAAAGCGAATATGGATTCATATCAGAATATGAAAAAGTATCTAAGTCCTCCTCAACACTAGGCATCAACCATCCATAACCCATTAGCTTCTAATCCCTCTCCCTTAGAGCCTCTCCAATCATCTTTCTCACATCTGAAATGCTCAAACTCACCCAAGAAGAATGGGACATCTTCTTAGAAATAGGCCTAAGCAAAGCATTGCTCTTGACTGCATCACTTCTACATTGGGAAACATTAACTCTCTTTCTTTATCTCTAAAATTTTATTTAACAGTTAATTAATTGTTAATAATTCACATTAAGGAAGAAATTGAATCCATATAGTGAGTAGGCAAGTCAAGCATTAGCTATCAAGAGAACTTTTCAAACTCATGACTAAATACAATTTTTGGAAATCATGTGATTTCGAGAACAATTTTGTCATTGAAAATATATTTTCAAAAAAAATTCCATAAAATCTTGCTCTGAAACCAACAAATTATAATATGCTGCCTTTTTTTTTTTTTTTTACTTTATTCAATATAATAGTATGTTACACATAGATAATAAACTTTCTCTTTCTTAACTTATGTAGAAAAACTAAAATTTCATTCATTCATAAACATAACATGGAACTGATAACTTAAGTACACTTAAGGTAAACACATTTATTAATAACACATCTTTATTATCTTTTCATAAAATGCAAAACATAATATTGTTTACAAAGTAATCCATAACAAATTTTTTAGAAAACAAATAACATGGCTATATGATTCTTATTTCTATCCCTGATAATGACATCCCCTTGTACATCTACCCAATAGAAGAAACATACCAAAACCTACAAGGAAAAAGGATCAGAATGAGTGGCAAGTCACTCAGTAAATAGAATGTTAACCCCAATGATAAACTCCAAATAAAATTTGGCAAATAACCTAGAGGGAGGGGGGAGAGGGGGGGAGGGGGAGCAATTAGGTTTTTTGAATTTTTTTACAAAGTCAAAATTTTTCACCCACAAATAATTTAATCATACAATACATAATAAATTTATCAAATCAATCAACCAACCAAGCAAGAAACATAAATAGATATAAGGCAATTCCAAGAGTAAGGGATAGAAAATGCTCAGTTGGTTTTTATAATGGTTCAGAGGTTTTCCATAAGCCTTTTATGTCTACTCCTCCAAGCAACCCTGATTAAAGCTTTTTCTTTACTATCTTTAATCCCAAAGATATGGTAGTCTTTTATCCAAGGGATTTTAACCTTATACACTAGTTTTGATCAAAGATTGCACCCTTAATGTAGTTTCATTAGATTCTGCCTTATACTAGGTTCATAGGATAATGCACTTTGGTTATTGAATTACGAAAACATAGGAATGCCTTTCGATAAGTTGATACAAAGAAATTAAGCTCACAAGGTTTCTCTCAAATATGTACAATGAAAGTTTTAGAGAAAGAAAGAGTGAAGAAGAAGAGAATAAAAAGAATATAGTTCTAAAGCATGACTTTCTCTATCTCTTGACTTTAAAATACTCTAATTTATATATTTTTAGTTGAAAGAGTCATTAGAGTTGAGATACTAGCCGTTGGAGAGGAAAAACATGTTTTGTAGAAAATTTTGCATAGACACACAGTCGTGTGCCTTGGATGCACGTCATGCATCTCACATGTATGAGCATGCATCTCATATGCATAGTCATGCACCTTATATACACAGTCATGCATATCATACACATGGTCTTGTTTCTTCTTTAAATACATAAATCTGGAAGTGTAGTAGAAGATAGCACAAGTGAGAGCACAACTTACCACATGGGAGCATACATGACTAAAATTTTGCCTTAGCACAGTTATATGTCTATGCTACACGGTCATATGTTTGGTCAAACTTGCACAATAAATATTTTTCCTTTTGTGGTCTTAATTCAATTCATACCAAAGACAAGTTAGTAATTTTAATATAATTTCTCATCACATCAAAACACATAGAGATCTAACAATCTCTTTTCTTTTTAATTAATGACAAAAATGTTGTTAAATTACAATTAAGCACAAAATTTCATTCAACACAAATATGATTCATTTTAAAGTTAAAGAAATTTGCATTAAAAATTTTCAACATATTTTAACATATTACATTATACCAATTATGAACCCCCAAATAGAATATGACAAATAAACCTAGAAATAAGGTAAATAGTTTTATATAAAAAGCTTATGAAAATTCAAAACATTTTCACCTGACAATGAAAACAATTTATATGTTCATACATTATATCAATTTTTTTTTTTGGTAAGTAAGTATATTTATAAACAGCAAACACAAAGGGCAAGCCCTAATAACCTAAGCGCGATGCAAGAGAATGCCCGTAAAACAAGGAACAACTACAAAAAACCCCTACCCTCTTGAGAGCCTATCCAGGCAAAGCAAAGAGAGGGCTCAAGAGGGCCAAAACCAACCACAAAGAAAGCACCAACACCAAACATTTATACAATCCAGAAAACAGTCATAAAAACCAAGAAAATACAACCTAAAGCCAATGTAACCAATATGTACATCGAAGTTGTACAAACAGCAAGGATCATAAAATTTTGTCATGCCAAGTAACATAAGGAGCCTAAAGGAGGAAGGAGCTCCATCCACCATGCTTGAGCCGAGAGCAAACCACCAGCCCTTGTACACATCATTCCCATAAGGATAAGCATAACTTGCTTCAAACTCACCTAAAGACATAGTCCAACGCCCCTTGTGAATGGCTAGAAATCCATGTTCGACGTGTCCCAGATGCGGCCCCACTTGAGAATCCGGGCTGCTTGCAAATTGGAGGGACAATTGCCTAAATTCAACCTACCAGGTAAGATAAAGATAATGCTCCAGGTCTGATTTCCAACCAATAAAACAGCCACCAAAACCATTCGTTTCAGCCTTGAAATGCACCACTTTGGAGTCTTAACATTGCCCTTTTTTATTGCCCAAAATGCCTTTGAAAAGTGCCCACTTCATCACACACAAAAAGGCGGCCAAAACCCCAAAAAAATCAGCCTTGAGTCTGGAAAAAATGCAGATTTAATTGTTCACGGACTGCTTCTGTGAACAGTGAATACAATTTCTGTCAAAGGAAGAGCAACGTAAAAAGGCCTTTCGGAAGGTGAAAGTTTTGGCAAAAACATCCCCACACGTGTAACTATACGTATGATTCAAGAACCAACCTTCATTATCCCTAAAATCCTTGAACACTCCAAATTGAATCTTGAGTTGGAAGGTATGCACCAACACAATAAAAGAATTGCTCCACCAAGTAGAATATGGCAAATAAGCCTAGAAAAAGGGTTAATAGGTTTATATAAAAAACTTATGAAAGCTCAAAATTTTTTCACCTAGCAATCAAAATAATTTATATATTCAAATAAATCAAACACTACAAGCCAAGCAATAATCAACACACAACATATAAGCAAATAAGCATAAAGTAAAAAGAGAAAGGTAAGAAATTCTTTAGTCAATTTTTATAGAGGCTTGAGCTTCTCCATAAGCCTCTTACATCTACAACTCTGAGTAATCCCACTTGAAGCTTTTTCTTTATTATCTTTATCCCTAAAGGTATAACAGTGTTTTATCCATAGGATTTCGCCCTTATACACTAGTTTTAATACAAGAGATTGTGCTATTAACATAATTTCATAGGATTTTGACTTACACTAGTTTCATGTGATTGTACCCTTAGGTTATTGAATTACAAATAAAAAACATTGCCTCTTGATGGGCTATTATAAAGAAATTAAGCTTATAAGGTTTCTCTCATATATATACAATGAAAGTTTTAGAGAGAGAAAGAGTGGAGAAGAAGGGAATAAAAAGAATATAGTTCTAAAGCATGATTCTCTTTATCTCTTAACATCAAAATCACTCTAATTTATAGATTTTTGGTTCAAAGAGTTATTGGAGTTAAGATACTAGCCGTTGGAGAAGAAAGATGCATTTTATAAAAAAATTCTAAGTAGCAGCACAATTATATGCCTTGGACACATGGTTGTGCTCCCTTCATTAATTGCTTCATAACAGTCATGTGTGTGTAACAAACAATCATGGTTTTCATACACACAGTCATGCACCTCACACACATGGCCATGTTTTTCATATACACGGTCATGCATCTTATACATATGGTCATGCTTTTCATATATACAATCATGCACCTCATATTCATGGTCATGTACCTCACATCTACGGTCAAGCACTTCATATACACTATCATGCACCTCATACATACAATCATGTGTTTTTTTAAACACACAAATCTTAAAGTGTAGTAGAAGATGCACTAGCAAGAGCATGACTTACCACACAAGAGCACACATGCCTAAATTTTACCTTAGCATGATTGGTGCCTATGTTACATGTTCATGTGTCTGGCCAAACTTACAAAATAAATATTTTGTCTTTTTTAGTCATCGTTCAATTCATACCAAGGAAAAACTAGTAATTTTAACATAATTTCTCATCACATCAAAACATATAGGGGCTTAACACTTAACATCCCTAACCTTTAGCCTTGAATTCATATTACAAATGTCTTAACTTATCCTACTTAATTCTAAATCTTATTAACTCATCTTAATTTCTTGAACCCTTGTAAATCTTAAATTCCTTTCTCTTATTCATGAATGTTATGACACATATGTTAGGCTAAAAAAAATCATGTTAAAAACTATAACTTTCCTTTCATAAAATTTACTTAGAGTTTAATCTTAAAAACATGTCATAACCAATCTGAATATTTCGTTATGAAACTTAACATGATCAATTCAAAGATCTTAACATAAGACTTATCATATCCTTTGTAAAATATTTCATAAAATATTTTATAAAACATATACTTACCAAACGATGAACACAGGGATTTGGCACCCTGATCAAGTAAGTTCAAAATTGATACGCAACAAACACTCCATTTCTAATGAGCTCAACCCAAAAGCAATGTCTAATTCCTAACAAACCCTAGTTCCCTAATTTTTGACAAGTGTGTGAACACACAAATGCCCTTTCAAGTCTACCCTTAAAATATGTCTGTAAGATTTCTCTTTCTAGCTCAAAATCTTATCAACATTTGATAAAAACTCTGACCTTAGTTTCCTATTTTCTGGTAGGTGTGTGAACACACAGATGCCTTTTCATCTCTACCCCTACAAAATGTCTAAAAGATTTCTCTTTCTAACTCAAAATATGAACAGCTACTAATGAAAACTCTGGTGATCTACCTCATTTTGCTCTCTACTTTACAAGCTTTAGACTGATCTATAAAATTTAAGATTTCGTTTCAAATTAAAATGTTGCTTTATATAGGCATCACTAGCTTATCACGCACTATCATGAGCATAAATGTGCATGATAGAAAATTTAAAATTATCATGCCTTTTGTAATTATACATATGGTAGCACCTTAAAGTAACACATGTATGGCCCAAAATAAAGCCAAAAATACTATTTTACCCTATATATCAATTTTAATCAAATTAAGTGCTAAAACTAATGGAACTTAGCCTTTTTCTTACCTCAACTACCCATTACTAAAAAGTCGATTATTACACTTGGTCAATTATGCTTGTATGATATGTTAGGTAGAAGTAGTTTATTTTATGCATATATTAGATCTAGATTATTATATAATAGGCATTATGAATCAATGATCATCACTTAGAGTACAGTTGACACTTTCTTGTGCATCTGTATCTATACTCAAGTCATCCATTAGTTGTTTATATGGAATGAACATGAGGAATAATTAAGAGAAATACACAAGCAGGAACTATTATACTTGTGAATTTATATTCTCTGATTAGATGTTGTAAATATCACCCAACCCACTAACCTTTATGCTCTAGGGCCCATTTTTGTATTTCTTTCTACATTAATATAAAAAGTGTATGTATTGTATTTGTGCTAGATTAAGGATGCATGTATTTTTACTTTATAAGACTAAGGTTGTATGCATGTTTGTTGTCCTATTAGATTTAAAGGTGTATGGTTTACATATTCTAGGCTTGTTTAAGAATTCAAATGGATTGTAATTCAATTTAATTTCCTAGGCTTGTTTAGGGGTGAATTACTTTAAATTTATGCTTCATGGATGTTTTACTGCTTTAGGTTTATTCATTTCTTACAACGTATTGAATGAATAATAAAATGGGATAACTAATCAACCTTGTAAACATTTTTAAACGAATCACTTGAGTGAAGGTTGACCTTTCGGCCAACCAATATGCATGTTTAACACCTTTCTACGTCATACCTAACTTATTGAATCCACCCATTGGATAGATATAAATGGTTCAGTTCTCACTAGGGATCCATAAAATTATTTATCTTTATCAATTTATCTTTCTTGAGGTAATCCTCTGATGGTGACTATATTTCAAAAGCTCTATGATAGGCCAAAAACGCATTATTATAGTTAAATACCTTTAAAAAGTGTCTAGTCTTAAAGCAAATAATAAGAAAAGTAATATCTTTTTGTCTGGTGTTAACCATAAGGAAAGAGAGCATTTAAGGAGTATTCTTAAATTTAAGAAGGCGAAGTTCTCTTTAAATACCTTGGTATGCTTATGGTCTTGTCTAACCTCTGAAGGGACGATTGTGAGGCTCTCATGGATAAGATCCTTACTGGAATCACCTCATAAAATAGTAAATTTTTGTCTTATGCTAATAGACTTATTCTTTTTAAAGTCATTCTCTCTGATCTGAATTGAAACCCTTAATCTCTCTTCAATGGTAAACAAATAGCATTCAAATGATGGTACAAAAATCCAGCAATAAACAAGCTCCTGAACCATGCAATATCAAGGAAATTTCCCACCCAAAACTAACATTAATGCAACTCCAATCTATGATCACTTCAAGCAATCTTCGAGACCATCAAACATGAACTAAAATTAGCAAGAAACAAACCTCAAGCATAAAGGAAATTCTCCACCAACTTGAGGGTGATCCAAGCATAAAGATTTCTTGCACACAAGCTTAAAGGAAGGTTCCACCCACTTGATACAAGAATCACCAACTTGAAGCTCCACCACCAACTTCCTTCTTGCAATGGAAATTGGATAAAGGATGCAACTTGGTTCCCAAGAACACTAAGTTCTAAGAACTCAAGAGAGAAAAGCAGAAGCTTTTAAAGTTTCATTAATTCATCAAAAGTCTCCACAATGGGTTTGAGTTGCCTTTATATAGGCAAGTTATAACCATGGTTAAAATCTAGCTAACCATAATTAACTTAAACACAACTTAAATTGAATAAAAGAAAACACAAAAGAGACAAATTACATAAGTTCCCTAAATCTAATTACATTTAAAACTAAAGAAAGAAATACATGTTTAACCATAAGCCCTTGGTTAGTTTGGATTGACTTCTCCTTTTGTCTTTGAACTTGTTGTGTAGCCATTTTATGATTTTGGACTCCTTGGAGGGCCATGAATGAAGGTTAGAATGCATGAGCTTCATAAAGTCACATTGCTTGAATTTGATCTCATTCATCTTGTCTTTATAATGTGTGTGGAAATTACTCTTAGTAGGCTTACATGTGTGGTTGTTTTGGACCATGGAATTCTTTCTCTGAATTTCCTCTACTCTTGGATGTTTCTCATGATCATGAAGAAGTGTTCATGGAGTGAAATTCATATCACTCTCTAGCTTGCAAATTTATTGGGCTTCTTATTTTATTCTTCCTAGTAAAATCCTTAAAAAGATTAATGCTAAACTTAGAAATTATCAAAGTTATAATAGTTTTATTCTAAAAATGATGACTTTGCTACAGTGCTCTCTCTTCTCTCCCGTTTTCAAATATCCCTCGCTTCCCGTTACTGTGCTTTCTTCCTTCTCTTACGTCTGAGTTGTCTTCCAACGGACTGTTCTTCATCTTCGGTGATCTCCGACCGGCCAGCCTTTGGCCTGTCTGCTCCTTTACGTCTCTCGGTTTTGTGCTTCTCCTCCTGGAATTCTTGTCCGTTCCAGTCCTGTCCTGTCCTGTCCGTGGCTTTGCTTGTGGCTGGTGCTCTTCTTTGCTTTGTGTGGCATTCAGGTTTGTTCCCTCTTCTCCTCTCTTTTTTTCTCCTCCTTGTCTTGTGGTGTCCCGTAGCTTGGTTACTCTGGTTGGGAGTTTGTGGGTCTTCTTGGCTGGTGCATTTTTTTGTTTTTGTATTTGTTTGGTTTGGTATGTGTGTTTCTTGAGTGTTTGAGTGTGTGTGTGTGTGCCTTTCTCTTGGTCTGGTGTGGTCTGTGGTGTCTAATTTATTTTGGCTTTATTTTCTCTGGTTAGTTTGGTTGTGTGGTTGGTGTGTGTGGGCTGGTGTATGTTTCCTTGGTGGTTTCCTTGCAGGAGTTTGGTGTTATGGCCAAAGTCATCAATGCTTCTGATTCTTCGAATATCATGTTGCGTGATGGTGTGCCTAGTGTGCGTAATCTTAATGAGAATGAGGTGACACATCCAAAACCTTAGAGTAAATTATTTGGGGTAATAAAAATGGGTGCTGACTTGGAGTTTATTCCCTCTCCGGGTTCTTCTAAAGGGGGGAAATGTATTGTGGAGATTCCGGAGGAGGTTACGAATGAAGGGGCAAGAAGATGGGAGTCTTGTGCTGTAGGTTTTTTTTTGGGTAGAAGACCTCCTTTTCAAGTTGTGAGAAGATTTGCCGAAAAGTTATGGTGTAATAAAGGGCTTATAGAGGTGACTTTGAATGGGTAGGGTATGGTCATCTTAGGTTCAAAGAGGTTGATGATTTGAATGAAGTCCTTGACAATGACACTTTGCATATTGAGGGTCAACCTTTCTTTATCAGAAGATGGTCACGGAACCTTTCCATGGTGGCAGAGGAGATTAGGACTGATGTGAATCCATCAAATTGGCTAAAATTACATTCAAAATCTTAAGCATGCAAATTAGGCTCTAATCACTTCCAATACTTAACACATCACTTCCAACCATCATCAAATATCCCAATCTACTGATTTTCATCACTAAATCAACACCACATCAAGATAAACAAAACCAAAGGCAAGCACTATAAGTTCTACAAGTTCAAGTAGATAAATTTTCCATGCAACACATATAATACTTACTAGATTAGCCAAATGATACTCCAATCATAAAGGCAAAGCCACCAACTTGGAAATCCACCACCAAACCTTTGGCTAAAGTTTGGATAAAAGAAGAACAAATCAATTCAAGAGACAAAACTCAAGAACCAAAATGAGAGAGATTTTCATATTCATAAAACTAGTTTTTACAATATTTTCATGCCTTTATATATGGTCTTCCTAAAGGCATGGTCAAAGCCCTAATATTAAATATAGATACAACAAAATGAAATTGCAAAATATTACAAAATTTCTAAGCCATTGAAATGAGAAATGAGCCCATGCTTCATTAATTACAAGCCATGCCACTTTTCCTTAAATAAAGGAATTATGTCCCCTTGACTTTGCAACTTGCATATCTTCCATTCTTTGAATCAAATTGAAGCCAAATTTGGTAAGTGGGCCTAATTCTCCTTGATGAACATGGGTTGGGCTAGGATAGCCCAATGTGAGCTCTTCTTGGACCTCCTTGTTGCCTTGGGCCATTTGCTTGCATGTTTGATTGGCTTGGACCATAGACTTCATATCTTGGACTCCTTTGGCTTTTAATTTCATTCCATAAACATGAAGAAGTGTAGGGCTGCTGGAATGGGCTGGGATCACATCATCCTCCCTAGGTTGAAGAGGATTTGCCCTCAAATCCAAGAAATTGTTATCTTCAAAATATGGAGACAAGTCACCTACATTAAAGGTTGCTGAAACTCCACCAAATTCACTTGGAATGTCCACCTTGTATGCATTGTCCCCAATCTTCTCAATAACCTCAAATGGTCCATCAGCCCTTGGAGAAAGTTTACTTTTCCTCTTGGATGGAAATCTCTCCTTTCTTAAATGAACCCAAACCAAGTCACCTGGCTGGAAGGTGGAAGCCTTTCTATGCTTGTTTGCCCTTCTCTTGTATGCTTCATTGGACTTTTCAATTTGAACTCTTATGGACTCATGCAATTTCTTCATAGCCTTGGCTTTCTCTTTAGCATCTACACTAACTTGAGTATCAGTAGGCAAAGAAGATAAATCAAGTGGGATAAGGGGATTTATACCATAAACAATTTCAAATGGGGAATGGCCGGTTGTCACATTTGGTGCCCGATTGTATGCAAATTCAGCATGTGCAAGCTTGATGTCCCAATCCTTCAAACTTTTGCTTACCAACGTCCTCAAAAGTGCTCCCAATGTGCGGTTAGTAACTTCGGTTTGCCCATCAGTTTGAGGATGATGAGAGGTACTAAAAAGAAGCCTTGTTCCTAACTTCCCCCACAAAGTTCTCCAAAAATGACTAAGAAACTTTGTGTCTCGATCAGATACAATACTCCTTGGAACCCCATGTAGTCGAATGATCTCTTTAAAGAATAAATCAGCTACCTTAGATGCATCATCCGTCTTGTGGCATGGTGTGAAATGTGCCATCTTGGAAAACCGATCCACCACTACCATAATGGAGTCTTTCCCCCTTTGAGTTCTAGGCAAAGCAACTATAAAATCCATGCTTAGGTCCTCCCATGGCTGTTCTGGTGTTGGTAAAGGAGTATATAGACCTGGTTTGAAATGGCTCTTTGCCCTTTGACATGTACCACATCTTGCAATTATGGCTTGAACATCCCCATGCATCTTAGGCCAATAAAAATGCTCCTTGATGATTTCTAAAGTCTTGGTAACCCCAAAATGACCAGCAAGTCCTCCCCCATGTGTCTCCCTCACAATTAATTCCCTAAAACTCCCTTTTGGAACACAAATTCTGTTGCCCTTAAAAAGAAAGCCATCTTGCAATAATGTCACTCATATATTCATCATTGGCATAGCATTCCTTCATCATATGAAAGCCAAGAATTCTAGCATCTAAAATGGCAAGTAAAGAGTACCTTCTTGATAAAGCATCAGCCACCACATTATTGACTCCTTGCTTGTAATTAGACACAAAGGAGAATGATTGAAGGAATTCCACCCATTTGGCATGCCTAGGACTCAATTTGTGTTGCCCATTGATGAACTTTAATGCTTGGTGATCTGAGTGTAACACAAATTGTTTAGGCCTTAGATAATGACTCCAATAATCCAAAGCCCTTACAATTGCATAGAATTCCTTGTCATAAGTGCTGTAGTTCCTCCTTGAGTCATTTAACTTCTCACTAAAGTAAGCAATAGGGCGTTTGGATTGAGTAAGGACTGCACCGATTCCGACACAGCTTGCATCACATTCAACTTCAAAAACTTGGGAGAAATCAGGCAAGACAAGGATTGGTGCCTCACAAAGTTTCTTCTTAATCATTTCAAAGGCTTCATTGGCTTTCAAAGACCACTCGAAACTTCCTTTCTTCAAACATTCAGTGATAGGGGTCATAATAGTGCTAAAATTAGGTACAAATCTTCTATAGAAGGATGCCAACCCATGAAAGCTCCTAACTTCAGTTATGGACATAGGTTGGGGCCAACTTTTAATTGCTTCTACCTTAGATTGATCCACCATGATGCCATCTTTTGATACCACATAACCAAGGAAGACAATGCTAGGTGTAAGGAAGTCACATTTCTCTAGCTTGGCATACAACTTCTTTTCCCTCAACACATCAAAAACATGCTTTAGGTGCTGCAAATGATCTTCTTCTCCCTTACTATACACCAATATATCATCAAAATATACTACCACAAATCTTCCCAAGAATGGCTTCAACACTTCATTCATCAATCTCATGAATGTGCTAGGTGCATTAGATAGCCCAAATGGCATAACCATCCACTCATACAACCCTCCTTTGGTTTTAAAGGCTGTCTTCCACTCATCCCCCTCTCTCATTCTTATTTGATGATAGCCACTCCTAAGATCTATCTTTGAAAATATGGTAGAGCCATGTAACTCATCCAACATGTCATCAAGTCTAGGAATGGGATACCTATACTTGATGGTGATATTATTGATAGCTCTACTATCAACACACATTCTATATGAGCCATCCTTCTTAGGAACCAATAAAGCCGGCACCGAGCAAGGACTCATGCTCTCCCTGACATATCCACGGGCAACCAACTCATCCACTTGCCTTTGTAATTCTTTGGCCTCTTCTAGATTGCATCTATAGGCTGGTCTATTGGGTAATGGGGAGCCGGTATGAGGTCTATGTGGTGCTCTATTCCTCTCAAAGGTGGCAAGCCATGTGGTAGTTCATGTGGGAAAACATCTTGGTATTCATGGAGCAATGGTTGGATTAGAGGGTGAGGTTTTTTTATGGGTTCAAGGTTTCTCCTCTCAGTGATAAGCAATGCAAGGACAGGTTGGTTCTTCACTATGGCTTGTTCCACTTTGGTTCCACTCAAGAAAAGGTTTCCTTTGTGGTTTTCAGGTTTAGGAATGGGTTGATGTATTTGGGATGGCTTGAGGGGTGCAAGGGTGATGGTTTTCTTCTCTATTTTAAAGGTGTAAGTATTCTTTTTCCCATCATGCAAAACCTCCCTATCAAATTGCCAAGGCCTTCCCAACAACAAGTGACATGCATCCATAGGTATAACATCACAAATAACCTCATCAACATATCTCTTTCCAATAGAAAATGGCACAACAACCTGTTTGGTGACTTGAAGTGTGCTTCCATTGCTTAGCCACTGCAATTTGTAAGGTTGTGCATGTGTAAGGGTTGGTAAGCTCAACTTCTCCACAAGGGTGGTGGATGCAACATTGGTACAGCTCCCACCATCAACAATGAGTGTACACACCTTGCCCTTGATGGTGCACCTTGTTTGGAAGAGGTTCTCCCTTTGTTCTTCACCTTGGCCAACTTGTGCATGCAATACCCTCCTAATTACAAGCATGTTTCCACTATCAGCTTCTTCTACAATCTCTTCCTCACTTTCTTCTTTGTCATCATCACTTTCCTCTCCTTGTACTGCCTTCTCAATCTCTTCAATTTCTTTCAAAGTCATTACCCTTTTATTTGGGCAATTGGCATGGAGATGGCCATAACCATGGCACTTGAAGCATTTCCTCTCCTTAAGATTGTTATTGTGCTTGGGAGTCTCTACTACTATCTCTTTACCCTTATCCTTGGATGGGAATTCAGTTTTAGAGTAAGAAGTGGAGCCTTTGTATTGAGTACTACCTTTATATAAGGTTTTGGGGGCTGAAATTTTCAATGACTTCCTTTGCCTCTCCACTTTGATAGCTAGCTTACAAACATCTTCAAAATTGCAATAGGTTTGCAATTCCACCATATGAGCAATGTTATTATCCAACCCTCCCAAAATTCTTGCAATTGTTTGTTCTTTAACTTCAGGTAGATCACTTCTCATCATGAGCTTTTCAAATTCTCTAATATACTCTTCCACACTCTTGTCCCCTTGCTTAAGTGTATGCAATTTTAGGTAGAGGTCTTGCTTATGGTTGTCGGGTAAGAACTCCTTTTCATGAGTTTCTTCAATTTCTCCCATGATTTCACCCTTTCTTTACCTTCTCTTTCCCTCTTCTTTTTCAAGTTTTCCCACCATAAAGAAGCATAATCTTTGAACTTCAATATGGCAATCTTCCTCAAGGTGTGGCCTTGGAGGTGGTCTAGGATGGGGTTGATTTCTTCTATGGTTTGTGTTTGGTTCATGGTAAGGAGGAGTATGTGTTTGTTTTTGGTTTTGGTTTTGGTTTCTAAGAAGTTGTATGATTTCAGTGAATTGGGTTCTAAGCTCATTGATTTCATTTTCTAGTCTTTGGCTAACAAGTTGCCATGGATGAGGTGGTGAAGAAGAAGGTGATCTTTGTGACATTTTGGTGTTTTAATGGTAAGGTAAGTGTTTAGAATGTGTTTTGGGTGAAAAGGAATGGTTGGGATTAAGTAGTTTAGATATTGTCCAAAGTTTTGGGTCTTGGCTTTTAAATGAATTGGGTTTGTATTTGGGTTAGGTAAAAATGTGTGGGGAATGGTAAATTTGTGTAATTTTGTTTGAGGTAGGGCAAAGGAAAGATGTAGGATAGTTTTTAAGTGTTTTGGGCTGGAAAATGGCAAGTTCACATTCTGTGAACAGTAAATTCGTGAGGGAACAGTAACTTCCGGCTGTAAATAGTTTTTCCGGCCAAGAAATAAGATGAAGAAGAAATGGATCCACAATCAACACAACCAAACAACCTAAGCTCTGATACCAAATTGATGTGAATCCATCAAATTGGCTAAAATTACATTCAAAATCTTAAGCATGCAAATTAGGCTCTAATCACTTCTAATACTTAACACATCACTTCCAACCATCATCAAATATCCCAATCTACTGATTTTCATCACTAAATCAACACCACATCAAGATAAACAAAACCAAAGGCAAGCACTATAAGTTCTACAAGTTCAAGTAGATAAATTTTCCATGCAACACATATAATACTTACTAGATTAGCCAAATGATACTCCAAGCATAAAGGCAAAGCCACCAACTTGGAAATCCACCACCAAACCTTTGGCTAAAGTTTGGATATAGGAAGAACAAATCAATTCAAGAGACAAAACTCAAGAACCAAAATGAGAGAGATTTTCATATTCATAAAACTAGTTTTTACAATATTTTCATGCCTTTATATATGGTCTTCCTAAAGGCATGGTCAAAGCCCTAATATTAAATATAAATACAACAAAATGAAATTGCAAAATATTACAAAATTTCTAAGCCATTGAAATGAGAAATGAGCCCATGCTTCATTAATTACAAGCCATGCCACTTTTCCTTAAATAAAGGAATTATGTCCCCTTGACTTCGCAACTTGCATATCTTCCATTCTTTGAATCAAATTGAAGCCAAATTTGGTAAGTGGGCCTAATTCTCCTTGATGAACATGGGTTGGGCTAGGATAGCCCAATGTGAGCTCTTCTTGGACCTCCTTGTTGCCTTGGGCCATTTGCTTGCATGTTTGATTGGCTTGGACCATAGACTTCATATCTTGGACTCCTTTGGCTTTTAATTTCATTCCATAAACATGAAGAAGTGTAGGGCTGCTGGAATGGGCTGGGATCACATCAAGGACAGTTGCTGTTTGGGTTAAGATATTTGGTGTTCCTTTAGAGTTATGGAATCCGAAAGGCTTTAGCTATATCGCCAGTGGTATTGGACATCCTATTAGACTGGATTCTATTACAGAAGAAGGTTCAAGATTGGATTATGCTAGAATTTATATAGAGATGGAACTAAATAAAGAGTTTCCTAACACGGTGGAAATCAAGCTACCAAATGGAAAAGTAATTGAATTGAAAATTGATTATGCCTGGAGACCTATCAAATGCCAAATGTGTAGTTCATACTGCCATAGTCGTGAGGAGTGTAAGTTGGGTAGTCATGGAGTGGGGATAAAGAGAAGAACTCAAAGGGATTCAAGCCAGACGCGGAGTGAGCAAGCCCATGTAGGCGTTAATAACCGGATGGGTGATAAAGGAAATGACGGCGGAGCTTGGAAAAGAAAAGTGAACAATAAAAAAGAGGAAACTGTGGGGAAAAACATACTTGAAATTCGTGAAAATAGATTCGAAGTGTTAAGAAGGACCAATGATGAAGAGGGGGTTTGTGATGCGGATGGTGAGATTGTTGAAGTGGGAAGGAGGTTTGATCACCTCGAGGAATCGTACCCGCCTCTTGATTTGAATAAGGGGTCAAGCTTAGATCTTCACAAGGGTGAAAATAACGAAGAATTAAGGACAGGTAAGGAGAATGCCAAAGAGTCCATTGAGTGTGGCAAGGAAGGTGAAGTATTAGAGGATTCACCCCAGGTTAGACCTTTTGGTAAGGGTATAATGGTGGATGAGATGGAGATAAGGAAAGTGGGTAGTAAGAATGACCTTAGAGGAAATAGAAAGAAGAGTGGGAAAAAGGAGGGAAACAAATCTCCTGCACTTAAGATTAATGGTTAATTTGGCTTCTTGGAATATTCGAGGCCTTAATGCCCCTCTAAAACAAAAGGAGATTAGGAAGTTTATTAGGGGTAACTCCCTTGATATTGTGGCTGTCTTGGAGATGAAGGTTAGAGAAAGTAACAGTGGGATTGTTAAAGATAGCATAGGTGGTGATTTGAATTGGGTTAATAATTATAATTTTTGCCATAGGGGTAGAATTTGGGTTTTGTGGAATGATAGTAGTATAAGATTGTGTATGTTGGAGCAAAGTGAACAATTTATTCACTGTGAGATTGAGACGGTGGCTAGCGACAATAAGTTTGTGGCTACTTTTGTGTATGGGGATAATGGGGAACGAAGAAGGCTTTGGGAGGACATTATTAGGATTTACAATAACATGGGTAATACGCCTTGGGTGATAATGGGTGATTTTAATGCTATTAGGAAAAGAGAAGAGAAAAGTGGGAGTTCGAGACAATGGACTGATCGGGATGAGGAGTTCAATGATTGTTGTAATAGGGCCCACCTTGATGAGCTTAAACATATTGGTCCTCTGATGACTTGGAGCAACATGAATGAGGGGCCTAGTAGGGTTGCTTGTAAGTTGGACAGAGTGCTGGTTGGAGAAAAGTGGCTCGATAAGTTCCCTAATTCTTTCGGTGTGGTGCTTCCTAATGGGATATCTGACCATAGCCCCCTTGTTGTTTGATGTGAGGATAATGAGTACTATAGGAAATGTCCCTTCAAGTTTTTTAATTTTTGGGCCTCAAATACTCGATTTTTGCCTTTGGTTAAAGAGTGTTGGGATTCCATGGTGGTCGGAAACCCGATGTTCAGATTGGTTAGAAAATTAAAAATGGTGAAAAGAAAGTTGAGAGAGTTAAACTACAAAGAATTTTGGTGCATCTCTGAGAGGGTCAAACAAGCGAAGGACAAATTGGACTTTGTTCAAAATAGACTGCTTAGATGCCCTTTGGATGAGAGATTAATCATAGAGGAAAAGGATTTGTGTAGAGAGTATCGGAGGATAAGCTGGATGGAATAGTCCTTGCTAAAACAAAAATCGAGGATTAATTGGCTGAAAGAAGGGGACCAGAACTCGAGATATTTGTTCAAGTGCCTTAAAAGTCGGCAGAATAGAAATTCCATTAGTGCTATTTTGGATGATAATGGCAACATGGTTTATGAGAAAAGTCTTATTAAAGACAAGCTTGTGGGACACTTCAAAGATATCCTATCCAATGTGAATGGGGATGTGGACATGGATCAAATGCCTCAGTGGTTTAATTACAAGATCTCGGATGCTGCAGCTCAAGATATGGTTAGAGAAGTTTCTGAGGATGAGATTAAGTCTACCATTTTTGCGATGAATGATAATAAGGCTCCTGGTCCTGATGGTTTTGGTGCCAAGTTCTATAAAACGGCTTGGGAGATTGTTGGTCACGATGTGGTTGACGCGATTAAATATTTCTTTGACAATGGTTTGCTCCTTCGTGAGGTCAATTGTACTATTCTTGCCTTAGTGCCTAAATGTGATAATCCCACTCATGCTAATGACTTCAGACCTATTGCTTGTTGTAACACGATTTACAAATGCATTTCGAAAATCTTAGCCAACAGATTGAAAGGGATTCTTCCGGAGTGTGTGAATAGAGCTCAGGCGGCCTTTATTAAAGGAGAAGGATTGGAGATAACATCTTGTTGTGCAATGAGCTTCTCAATAAATATCATAAAGATGTCGCCAACAGGAAAAAGTGTGCTATTAAAATTGACTTGATGAAAGCGTATGACATGGTCAGATGGGATTTTGTCTTAGCTTGTCTTGGGAGACTTGGCTTTCACCCTCGGTTTATCCACTGGATTAAAGAATGTATTACCTCCCCCATGTTCTCTGTTTGCATTAGTGGTGAGTTGGAGGGTTTCTTTAAGAGTTCCAGAGGGTTAAGGCAAGGGGACCCTATTTCTCCTTACCTCTTTGTGATTACTATGGAAGCCTTTGCCAAGATTGTTGAGAAGGATATTATGAAAGGGAAATTTGAGTACCACTGGAGGTGTAAAGAGAGTAATATTACGCATCTGTGTTTTGCGGACGACCTCATTATGTTTTGTAGAGCGGACAAGCACTCCATCAAAACTTTTAAGGATGCTCTCGATATTTTTCAATATTGGTCTGGCCTGGGAGCAAATCGTGATAAAAGTAACATATTTCTCTCAGAAGTGGGTAAAGAGGAAAAAAATGGCTTGATTAATATCCTTGGGTTCAATGAAGGGACTTTTCCCTTTAGGTACTTAGGTGTGCCGATGGTTTCCTCCAAAATTTCTGAAGTTGAATGCAAACCTTTGATCAATAAAATTGTGAGTCGGATCTTCTCTTGGAAGAGTAGATACCTTTCTTATGCTAGTAGACTAGTGCTTGTCAAAGCTATTTTATTTAGCATTCAGGTGTTTTGGGCCACTCACTTCTTCCTTCCTAATAAGGTCCTTAAGGAGATTGATACCAAGCTGAGGAATTTTTTTTGGAGTGGGGGAGAGGCTAATCTGAACAAGGTGAAAGTTGCTTGGGAAGAGGTTTGTAAGCCATATGAAGAGGGGGGATTAGGGATTAAGGCAAGTAAGGAATGGAACAAAGCTGCTATGGCTCGTCACCTATGGACTATCATTTGTGGTGACGATTCTTCCATTTGGGCTGATTGGATAAAGAGAAACAGAGTAAAGAATAGGAGTATCTGGAATATTGAAGCCTCTTGCGATAGCCCTTGGTGGTGGAAGAAACTTCTCAAGTTAAGAGACGAGATGCATAATAAGATAAGTCATATTGTGGGAACTGGGGAGGACACTTTTGTTTGGTGGGACAATTGGCACCCTCTGGGGCCTCTTGCCAAAAGGTTTGGGAACAGAATAATCTATGACTCGGGAATGGAGAAGAATGCTAAAGTCAAGGAGCTCATTGAGAATGGTGAGTGGAAGTGGCCGGTGGCTAACTCTCACGATATGATGGAGGTTAAGAACACTCCCTTAAGTAAACCTAGGATAGCAGCTGATAGAGTTGTTTGGAATCCTTGTGGGAATGGTAGCTTTTCCATCTCTTCAGCTTGGAATGAGTTTAGAAAGAAGAATAACTTGGTGATTTGGGCTCACCTCATTTGGCACAAGAAGCACATCCCTAGGCATGCCATCATCCTCTGGCTTTTACTAAGGAAGAGGTTACCCACTCGTGATAAATTGCAAATGTATGGTTTATGTTCTAATATTACTTGTGTGTTGTGTGATGTGTCTGATGAGAATATTGACCACCTTTTCTTTCAATATGATTATAGTCGATTTATTTGGGATAATATTCTTAACCAAAGCAACTTGAGTTATAGAGGACAGCCTTGGGAAGAGTATGTTGAGGAGATCTCTTGAGAGTGGAAAGGGAAATCTCTTAGGGCCACTTTAACAAAAATGAGTTTGGGTACATTTGTTTATAGTATTTGGCGGGAAAGGAACAATAGAGTCTTTTCGAGAGGGGTCTTGCCTAAAGAGAGAGTTTTTATTAATGTAAAAAGAGTCATTAGGGACAAGGCGGCGGAGCTAGGTAACTTCCCTTATTCATTCCAGAATAGCTCCCTTATGGATTCTTGGGCTCTTCCTTTGTGTACTCTTAATAACCATGATCCTTTTTAAGTGGTTGTTTTTTTCTTCTTTCTTGCTTCCTGTGTCTTTTGAGGGAGAGAGTTCACTGTAGCCTTGTGAGAGATGAGTCTATTAGATTGAGAGAGGTTATGTGTTATTCTAGAGGGGAAGAAAAAGGTTTTTGGAAAGTTCTAAGTTGGAGAGGAAATTTGTGGGGGTTTCTTTTGGTTTTGTTGATAACTCATGTGTGGGAAGGGCTTCTTTTTCTAACTTTGCTTATTTGTTTTGCAGGTTATTCACAAGAGACTAACCTTGTTTCTCTTGAGCTTTGGTTCTCCTTTAGGTATCTTGACATGTGGTTTAATTATCTTGGAGAGGAATGCACATTGTTTCAGCCAAAAGAAAGCATTATGGATGATTTTGTGAGTAAAAGGAAGATTTTGCTTGAGGACTATCTTGTTTGGTGTCGCCTTCACCCCTCCTACCTTTGCGATGTTTCACCAAGGGAGGAAACTCATTCTAACGATTTGAGGTGGCTTGTTGAAGGAATTATGTATAGTGGACAGGTTATTAGAAGGCAAGTTTGTATGATTTCCCAAGCCAATGGTCAAATTTGGCACTTTAAGCAAATTCAAAGGAATGAAGGTTGTCCTAAAAAGCTTGCCAATGTTTACACTTGTGGGAACTGGTTAAGGAAAATTTGCGCTCCTTTGGCTGGTATTTATACTTGGTGGAGCAATTCTTTTATTGTGTTGGTGCATGCCTTCCAACTCAAGATTCAATTTGGAGTTTTCAAGGATTTTAGAGATAATGAAGGTTGGTTCTTGAGCCATACGTATAGTTACACGTGCGGGGATGTTTTCGCCAAAACTTTCACCTTCCGAAAGGCCTTTTTACGCTGCTTTTTCTTTGACAGAAACTATATTTACTGTTCACAGAAGCAGTCCGTAAACAGTAAAATCTGCATTTTTTCCAGATTCAAGGCTGATTTTTTTTGGGGTTTTGGCAGCCTTTTTGTGTGTGATGCATTGGGCACTTTTCAAAGGCATTTTGGGCAATAAAAAGGGCAATGTTAAGACTCCAAAGTGGTGCATTTCAAGGCTGGAACGTATGATTTTGGTGGCTGTTTTATTGGTTGGAAATCAGTCCTGGAGCATTATCTTTATCTTACCCGGTAGGTTGAATTTAGGCAATTGTCCCTCCAATTTGCAAGCGGCCCGGATTCTCAAGTGGGGCCGCATTTGGGACTCGTCGACTATGTCTTTAGGTGAGTTTGAAGCAAGTTATTCTTATCCTTATGGGATTGATGTGTTCAAGGGCTGGTGGTTTGCTCTCGGCTCAAGCATGGTGGATGGAGCTCTTTCCTCCTTTAGGCTCCTTTGTTACTTCGCATGAGAAGATTTTATGTTCCTTGCTATTTGTACAACTTCGATGTACATATTGATTACATAGGTTTTAGGTTGTAGTTTCTTGGTTTTTGTGACTGTTTTCTGGTATAAAGGTTTGGTGTAGGTGCTCTCTTTGTGTTTGGTTTTGGCCCTCTTGAGCCCTCTCTTTGTTTTGCCTAGGTAGGCTCTCAAGAGGGTAGGGGTTCTTGTAGTTGTTCCTTGTTTTGCGGGCGTTCTCTTGCGCCGCGCTTAGGTTGTTAGGGCTTGCCCTTTGTGTTTGGTGTTTATAAATATACTTACTTACCAAAAAAAAAAAAAACATAGACAAGGCTTTATAAGCATAATTTAGAACTTTTGGCTAGATGAATATAGACTAAACATTAGGTTTTAGAATTTCCAAGTTTTTTATTTCATGAAAATTATATAACTCATCAATCTTTGATTGTGGCATTCATCTAACTTATCAATCATATTTGATTGTGGCATCTCCATTATACCAAAAGGTTTGAGTGACATTTGTTTATTTGTGTCAAGGTTTCTTAACTTTGATTTAGCTTTCCTAGGTTTAGGATCAATCTTTTATAGGTCATCATATAGTTGTCATATGGGTTCATATCAGTTCAAAGAGTTAGGTATGACATAGAAATGTATTAAACATCCATATCACCCAGTCTAAAGGTTGGCCTCCACTAATATGGTGTTTAATTAAATACATGTTACTAAGTTATTATTGAATTCCCATTAATCATACGAGTTAATACATATCATCATCCAATAGCAAAATAAAGAACATCCCATAATATAAATAACTTGAAAAACAAATTTGTTATGATTGATTTAAATAGCACAAATATATCAAATACATTTTATTGAGAATACATCTGTAAAGCCCATTTGCCTAAGGCATCTGAGTATCGATCGAGTGTTCCACTTTTGTCTCCATGCCTTTCAACACTTGGATCACACAAGTTTCACGTATAATTGTCCAAACAAAAAAAAATAATAATATATGCACATTTGTAATGCATTAAACCCCTTTTGCATCCATAATCAACTATGATTCAAAGTTTATTAATCTTTCCACCAATCATATGACAACAAACCATACATATACTACACATGCTTAGGTTCATCTTAATCTCTTAATAGATGCAGCCAAGTAAACTATCAGACATGAGTGCACAAAGTCGACCTCTAGCCAAATCAAGTCAATGAAAAGAGAGACATCATAATCTACTCTACTCATGGATCAAAATCTAGCCTTAGATCAATGTAGGATATATATTATTTTCCTATGATATATCAATTAATATTATCATGCCTAACATGCAACTAATATAAACGAATCAATCATACCTTACTTGAACTAGACAAACGTCTTTACAACATGTATTATGTATGCAAGTGTATTATTCATAACATATTTATTCTACTATACATTGTGAATGGGTCACATATTATAAATAAGTAAAAAATAAATAAAAATGCATGGCATGTTATAAGAATAAATATATGACCAATATGTGGAACGTGGCATCATAGGTAGATCTTTTAGGATTGTAGGCAGATGTTCATGAGAAGAAGATCTGTGGACAATCCAAGGATTTTTCCTATGACACCAGATATCATAGAAGCATAAACAAGTCAATATAAGGCAATTAATTCACACCAAATAGGTGAGGATATCCTCTTAAGGTTTACCTATACTAATGTCCCCTTGGTTACCCATATTGACGATTAGAAGTGCGATAGGTGACAACTCACTTAGTGTTTATGAAAAAAGTCTCGGTGTTGCCTAGTCTTGGGGAGTTTTATGGTGGTGGGTTTTGGTCTATTGTGTGTGGGATTGTTTCTCTCTTCCAATAGGTACGTTTGGGGTATGTATATGACCATCTTCTATGATAGGTCATGAAGGTTGAAACTATGAAGATTACCATAGGTAACTATTTCTTGATATTTTCCCCCTTCCCGATTCCTTTTCTTTGATCCTATTTTATTAAGGTTCTTCATATAGAGTTCTAAAGGATAGGGACAAGTGAGAATCTTCAATCTTGACAAAATTGAGAAGATTATCAAGGCTAACATTCTTCCTAGAATATAAGATATTGTAAAATTAGATAACTTAAATCATGTATAAAACCTATGTGGCATTCATAAAACTACCATCATTAATTGAATCCGCCCATATGATACATAGATATGTGAAGATTAGTTAGAAGACCAATTCTACCTCAATTGACTATGCATGAAAAGACTACTCAGGGCCATCTACCCTTCTTTATGAGAAAGGTAGGTCCGCCCATCACGGAACCATTCTACTGGTATGGTTTGTAGGGACTCTACTCATAAGTTTTAAGGTAGGTTTGGGGCTATGGTTTATAGTTTCCTTATCTTGAACACATGTCTTTTATCTGTCTCTTTACTTTGCCAACTTAGGCATCCTTATGGGAGTGATAGGTGTTTATCATTAGAGATAAACCTCGATGGGTCAAAATGAGGTGTTTACACCTTATTTGTCCATAATGTGACATTATTAAATCTCACAAACATATGTGTTGAGTTGATGGTCAAAGAAAGGAGATTACAAATGAAATGCATCATTAGTAGTCATAGCCTTAGGCAATACATGAAAATTAACCATATTTGGATGTTGAAAAATATTGTACCATTATTTACGTATATCTTTTCCTTTAATATAGGTTCATCGATTAGAATATCATCTAGTTCTTCATCTATCAAAGATACCTAAGTTGGAACCTTTTTTTTTTATATGTCAAATCCTTTAACAGTTGACAATATATTGACACTATGCATATTTGGTATGTCATCCTCATTAACATTGTAGACATTTCCCCATTCATGTTCAACCTCATGTAAACCATCACCCTTTTTATATCATTACAAAAGTATTAAACATCAATATTAATGGTTTCAAGCAATGTATTTTTTTTTTTTATTTCAAGATAGTTGTCACATAAATAATAACAAGTTGTCTTAACTGTTGAGAAAGATTAGTGAGATAATCAATATCATCATCATCCTCGATGTTGATATGCCTCATACTATTGACATTTTCTAGTTTTATACTTGGTTCCACTTTTGCCCAATTTGGAGACATTTGCTTATTTATTGAATTAATCCCTCACACATCATGTTTGTTAGGATTTTGACAAATTTCTAGTCACCTCCAACATGTCATTTCCCTTTAAACCAAACCAAAATAATAAGAAAATTCATTATGTTAATAATATCAACAATGATAAAATTTAATTTCATAAGTAAATAATTTAAGATTTTTTTTTGGGTTTATAAACACCAAAACAAAAAGGGCAAGCCCTTGCAACCAAAGCATGACACATGAGAACGCTCGCAAAAACCAAGGAAACAAGAACTAAAAAACCCAACCCTCTTAAGAGCCTATCTAAGCAAAGCAAAGAGAGCGCTCAAGAGGGCCAAAACCAACCACAAAGAAAGCACCAACACCAAAAACTATTTACAATCCAAAAAAATACAACCAAAAATCTATAACCAAGAAATATGTCTATCTTAAAGCCAATGTAACCAAAATGTACATTAAAGTTGTACAAACAGCAAGGATCATAAAATCTTCTCATGCAAAGAAGCGTAAAGAGCCTAAAGGAGGGAAGAACTCCATCCATCATGCTTGAGCCGAAAGCAAACCACCAGCCCTTTTACAAACCATTCCCATAAGGATATGTATAACTTGTTTCAATCTCAACTAAGGACATAGTCCGACGTCTCTTGGGAATGGCTAGAAAAACATGTTCGCAATGTCCTAGATGCAGCCCCACTTGAGAATCCCAACCGTTTACAAATTGGAGGGTAAAATGCCTAACACCTAACCTGTCGGGTATGCTGAAGATAATGCTCTAGGTTTGATTTCCAGCCAATAAAACAACAACCATCATTCCTTCCAGCCTTAAAATGCACCACTTTGGAGTCTTAACCTTGCCCTTTTCATTGCCCAAAATGCCTTTGAAAAGAGCCCACCGCATCGCATGCAAAAAGGTCACCAAAAGCCTAAAAGAATCAGCCTTGAATATGGAAAAAATGTAGATTTTACTATTCATAGACAACTTTTGTGAACAGTGAAAACATTTTTTGTCCAAGGAAAAGCAATGAAAAAAGGCCTTTCGAGTAGTGAAAGTTTTGGTGAAAACATCCCTGCACGTGTAACTATACATATAGTTCTTGAACCAGCCTTCTTTGTTCCTAAAATCCTTGAAAACTCTAAATTGAATCTTGAGTTGAAAGGCATGCACCGACACAATAATAGAATTGCTCCACCATGTCTAAATTCCAGCCAATGGAGTGCAAATTTTCCCTAACTGGTTCCCACACATGTAAACATTGGCAAGCTTTTTCGGACAATAACCCTCTTAATTTGCTTAAAGTGCCAATTTGACCATTGGGTTTGGCAACCTTCATCTACAAGCCACCTCAAATGGTTAGAATGAGGTTTCTCCCGCGGTGAATCGTAGCAAAGGTAGAAAGGGTGAATGCAGCACCAAATAAGATAACCCTTTGACCAAGTCTTCATATTTGTTTCGTGAAAAACATAGTTTTTACAAAATATGGTGAGATTATTTTACAAAAGATGGTAAGATTATTTTATCAATTAAACTTGGTTTTGGTTATATCCTTGTAATCTTGAGTAGATCAATTTTGTACACCCTTACCTAAGTTGGATATTACCTTTGTATTATTTCCTAAAATCATTTTTTATTGGAATGTATACAAAAATTATAATTACTAATTAACAAAAATATAACCTGAGAGCAACTTTAGGACCCGTGTTTTTTGTCAACTTAATTGTTTTTATAAAGTTTGACCTATTTATTTATGATATTTTTTGAGCTTATAAAAACTTTTCTTATAAGTTACTTTGATCAAATATATTGTCACATTACTTTTATTTAAATTTAAAATTTTATCATATATAACCTTATTCAATTAATTAAAATAACTCACGCTTTTGCACAAAATTTTTGCTTTCCTGAAGAAAGATCTTAGGATTATTATTTTCTTTTCATCAGCAAAGTCAATACCCATTATATGATAAAATAATTTAATATTGTTTCAGCCATTTTAATAATAAAATACATTAATCACATCTAAGGTTTTCCTAAAAGATGGTCTCACCTATCAACTTTTAAATAGTTAAACATTCACTCTTGATAAAAATCAATCATTAAAATTAATGGTCAATTATTAAATAATAATAGTTAATAGGTTATTTTTATCGTTTTGAATAAAAAAATTTTAAAAATAATAAATAATAAAATTATTTTATATAATATTAATATAATTATATAAAATATTAAAAAATTAAAAAAACTAAAAAAGTTGCCACCACTGTCAATAGCATCGTCAATAATGGTGACAATACCTAAGTCACCTCCATCATTAAAGCAGTCATATCAAGCCATTAATCATATTAAATAATTATTTTTGATTATCAAATTAGGTTTTTTATTGTTATTGTCATCGATAATACTATTAGACACTATTAGTAGTAGTGATAGTTTTTATAAATTTTTATTTTTTAAAATTTTTTAAAAAAATTTATTATTATATTAATATTAGATGATATTATTTTTATTAAAACTTATTTTAATATTATATTAATAGTAATTATTGTTTTGGTTAAGAGTATTTTGAGCATTTCATAAAAATTATTAACAAAATTGGGAGGAAATTAGTTCCGGGGAGGATGCGTGGTTTTCTGAAAGTTGGGAGAGTCCTTAGTAGTTAGAAAAACCTTGGGCGGAATTCCAAAAATATGGTTTGAGCAGAATTCAAGGCGGAAATGAAAACGTATGGTAGGAAACTCCGCAACGTAGACGGAGCAACCAGGAGGCGTAGCATGCGAAGTTCATCACAATGAATCGACTGATTCCATATATTTTCTTCCTTCTTTTCACTTCCTTTTTTAATTTCTAATTTAGATCATATCAATTTCTCAGCAACACACCATGCCTCTTCGTTTCCCTTTCCTCGCTGTAAGTTTCTCTTTCTGTTTTTTGTTTCTTCATCCTAAGTTTGGAATTCAAACAATACCCTTTTGTGTATTCAATCATAAATTTATGTATATCCGACGAAAAGAAGCCACTTGCTCCGTTTATTTCCATTTCCATATCTCAAGTGATCCTTCTTGTTTCTTAATTGAAACAATGCATGGTATCTGATTTTATTTAGTAGGGGAAAAAAAGTTTGAATGAGTCTTTATTATTTGAATATTTCTTATGTAGGCTACCAGAAATTCTTGTGCAATGCTAGGAAGGTTTATGTCTAGTAAGTTTAATTCATTGTTCAGTAATTTTTTAAACATCTCAACTTTCTTTGCAACTTTTGCTTACATTATGGGGTATTTTATTGAAACTCAATTTTCTCGGAAATGGCTAGTACCCTTCGGGTGTATGATATGTATAATAGATATTTTGTGTTCTAAGTTAGGTTGGTTATCACTGAGTAGAGGAAGAAAAGTCGTGCACTTTCAGGGTTCTGTAAGATTTGTGCAAACATCATGTAGACTATCTGTTCCTGGAATGCGATTACGAAAAGTAGAAGTAGAAAAGATGCCTTCAAGTTCTTTAAGGGATAAGAAGGTAGTTCCTGATGCAGATCCCCCTAGCGTTGAAGATGTCAACAAATTGTATCATTTTGTTGATCAAAGGTCAATCTTAGATTTTGCTATATGTCTAGTTTTAAATTTGAGTTAGGTCACGAATGATCTTTAGTGGTTGTTTTTCTGTTATGCAGTACCAAGCTTGTGGTATTGACCGGAGCTGGAATTAGCACAGAGTGTGGAATTCCTGATTATAGAAGGTTTTATTTCTTGTTTTGTTTATTTACTTAGCTTATCAGATATAACATACCTTGTTAATAATCCTAGAATATAGCAGTAAGCTTTACTTTCATAGGTGGACTTGAGGCAACTCACAACCGTTATAACTTTTTGCAATAACAAACTAGTTTTAGTGATATCTACAATTCCGTTTTTACTTTCTTTTTAATGTTATACCTTTCTCCTGTTTCATTGGCTGCTGGAATGGTAACACGTTAGCTAAAGCAATGTTCTAAAGTTCTGTCACATTGACTGTTTTTCCTGTTGACTCTTTAGGGCTTGCTCTTTCTAATCATGTGTAAATGTATCATAGGGTTTCTACTCAATTATGAAATGTTTGACTGTGCATTTACATTCACTTTTTGTTGTGGTGCTAAATTTTTTATTTGTTTATAATACTTCTTTATTTCTGTTGAATATGTAAAGTGTGCCTGCCACTTTGTCATATTATCTTTTTTTGCGGTTGTGTCCTTATTACAGGATCAGATTTGCCATTTTTTGGTTATGTAATTTGCTCAGCAGTTTACTTGGATTGTATCTGAATTGAGTCTTTCTCTTGCTTTCTAACGATTATGATGAAGCTTATCTCTGTTAATTCAAAGTGATGCCTATATTACCATGTTTCTATTGTGGTTACTGTTTGTCAATCAAATTATTTCTGTATCTCATATCAATTTATATTTGCATAATGCTTTTTTTTTTCCTATTTCATTTTGGATTACAATATTATTTTGTTCCTTTCCTAACATTAATATATATATTTTTTGGTTCCAGCCCAAATGGAGCTTACAGTACTGGGTTTAAACCAATTACCCATCAGGTGATTGAAGGCATGTGCTGTGATATCTTTCTATTGTACCTTTGTTATTAATAATAGTAAGGATTTGTGTATCCAATTTTTACGAGCTTTCATGAAAAAGTTGAAACTAAGCAAGGAGTGAGTGGAACATGGAACTGAACTAAAAGTGCAGACTCCAAGGTTAAATATACTAATATATTAATGATTTTGATAAGACTGAATTTCTTTAGATTTTAATTAATATCTAAGGAGCTGAAGAATAGCACTGCATCATTTGTTCAAAATGGAAAGCTTAAATAATTTGGCACACGTTCATTAATGAGTAATAACTTCTTGTAATTCTTACGATTGAGAAATTTATGTAACCTAATTTGATTCTTGCCTGAGTTATGGAAAACACTAAAATGGGAAGAAAATGATTTGTTGTCTACAGTATATGTAGATGATAGCGCTTAGCTTAGTTTTTTGATGCATCATACAAGCCAGTTTACAAACTTCTCTCTGAATGGTTTGATAAAATTTGTGTAATTGGTTAAAAAAGTTAACCATGTCCAGGTCTTTTTTTTTTTTTTATGGAAAGGAAATGAGTGGTAGGAAAAAGTCATTTCAAAACATTTTCTTCTCTTCCTTTTACCCTTTAAGTGTTCAACTAACAAGATTGCCTTGTCTTTGCAATGCATGTAGTAAATTCAGGAAATGGTTTAGAACTTCATGACTAGTGTTTGTATCCTGGAGATAGATATTTTTCTCAAACACGTTTTGAAAATATTTTTCTCTTTCCCATTTTTGTGTGTGCACCTCTTGGAATGTTTGTCATGTCTTAGCATAGACATAGAGCACATAGTCCATTTCCTTGACTTTATAATATTGTGGTTTGGGTGTAAATAATTAAATTGGAACCTGATAAATTAGGAATTCCAACCATCCTGATCCAACCTAAATATATTTCTAATATTTTATCGCATGGTATTTCAAGACTTTGGTGTAGTTTATTAGAAGCAATTTTTCTAGATGCTGTAATTGTTTCTTTAACATCAAAGTCTCAGTTTTAATTTTCACTTTGTTGAATCTTCCAGCAATTTGTCCGTTCAATTAAGGCTCGCAGGCGATATTGGGCAAGGAGCTATGCTGGATGGAGACGATTTACTGCTGCACGGCCTGGTCCTGCTCATATGGCGTTAGCTTCACTTGAGAAAGCTGGGCGGATAGATTTTATGGTTACACAAAATGTTGACCGGTAACCAACCGTCTATTCTTTCTTGTCCATTGGTTCAGAAACTTGGCAAGTGCCTAAACAAGCCTATTACTACTAACATATTGATATATCATCTCAGACTGCATCATCGTGCAGGAAGCAATCCACTTGAATTACATGGGACTGTCTATAATGTTTCTTGTTTAGATTGTGGTTTTTCAGTTGGCCGTAATGAGTTTCAAGACCATGTGAAGGCCCTTAATCCAAAGGTTGGTGCTTTTGACAGATTGATGAACCATCAAGACCCATAATGTGACATGCTCAACAAGTTTGTTATCCGTTATCAAATCTTAAGAAGCAGTTTTCTGATAGACATTGAATTCATAGTGGATGAAATTATTATGAGATATTTTTTTTTAATGACTAGTAATTATATATATTAATGGAAGAATGAAAAAAGATATGTGTGGTGATGTGGAATTGAACTAAAGTAAGAGTTACCTAAATTTGCTCCAATCTGCAATGTGCTTGGCCTTTGCTGGTTGAGTCAATTTTTATTATGTCCAGTTAATATTTTTGATAATATGAAGTTGCATAACTACTGAGACCTGTTGATGTGTCGAAGCAAGTTTTTCATTCTCACGAACATTGAAAAAGCATTACAAATGGGTAGTTTTTGCTTTGATAACTGGATCATACTTGCTATGCACATATGCAAAATTTCTTGGTATTTGGATCTTGATTTTCTCACCTTTATGATGGAGCCAACTCAACACTTGATAGATGGTAAAATTTAGAAAAATATGAGATGAAATTGAAAACATCAAACCCAAAACTAAAAATGATTAGTTTCTTAACACACGTTTGGTTGACTTTGAGTTGTGGTTCAGAAAGCTTAATTCAGACTTTTCCTTTTTGCTATTATGTTGGATATGCCACCTGAATGCATTGTTCTCCGTGTGATATCCTGCTATTGTTCTCACTTTGCAATAAATTTTCATGTCCTTAAGACTTACATGCAAAATAATATATTCACTTTGGATTTGTCTTCGGACTAATGATCAATAATTCAATATTAACCTTTTTATGCAGTGGGCAGCAGCTGTTGAAAGTTTGGACCACGGCAGCCCTGGTTCAGACAAGAGCTTTGGCATGCAGCAAAGACCCGATGGTGATATTGAGATTGATGAGAAGTTTTGGGAGGAAGAATTCCACATTCCCACTTGCCAAAAATGTAATGGAGTGGTTAAACCTGATGTAAGAATTGTTATTTTTGTTACAGCTATAGGATATACAAAGGTGAAGATACTATCTGTCATACTTGGACTGCAAATTATTGTTCATTGAAAATATTATAGTTGAACTGCAAGAAATTTATAACCATGATTTGATTTCTTTGGCTTAAAAGTGTCAAGGTCTGACTTGTAAAATAGCTGTTATGAAATTGTTCCATTCTTCATTGTGGAGAAATGTTTATGTATACTTCTTTTGAAAGTATTGAAGGCATAGCTTAGCATATTTCAATCCTTTCACAAACTTATGTTTGCAGAATCATGCTTTTCTGGATATAAGTTTGTGTACCTTCAATGGAAATTTTTTGTTTTATCTATATTTAGTATAATATTGAATTAATTTGGATAAAACTTGATCCTCATTCTCTTTACCTCCTTTATTGTTTGTAATAATTATATCCATCTTGACTCAGCAATTATCAGCTGTTTTGGGTGTTTGTCAAAAAAACATTTATAATTGAATTTCCAACAGGCATTTCTCTTTAAGTTTATTTTTTTTCTATGATATTTTAAGGTTGTCTTCTTTGGTGACAATGTCCCGAAGGATAGAGCTGATAGGGCGATGGAGGCTGCCAAAGAATGTGACGCTTTCCTCGCACTAGGATCATCTTTGATGACCATGTCTGCTTACCGCCTTATCAGGTACTTACGTTGTTATGTGCATTTTGTCAAATTAAATCATTGTACTTTCTTTTTTTTCCATGTAATCAGGATTATCAACTAGATACCTTTAAATGGGAATATCTGTTTTTATATACTGTTGTCACATTACAATCATGTAGACAGTTGTAGACATCATATGGACAACATTTTTTCAACAATTGACCTGTTTGATAACTGAAGATCATAAATTGCGCTGTGGATAGCAAATATTAATTTAGTGTGCTTTTGACCAGTTGCAGGTGTACCTTTAATAAAAATAAAGATAAAGTTGAACCCTCTTGTCTGGCTAAATGGGATCAACTGAATGTTGATGTTGCATATCTTTCACTGTGCACTTTAATGTATCTTGACATATTCATGGTTATATTTTAATTTAGTTGCAATGACGATGCGTCAGTGTGTGCAATCTTGGTCTTCTATTTGATCGATAAGCTTTTGATTGTAGATTATTCTCAGTGAGATGGTGCTGAAAATTTTTGGATAAAGTGGGAGAGGTTCTGCTTTCCATACAAACATTTGACTGCATTATAATTGCATAATTATATTTAATGAGAAATGAGACGGTGATGAAAGTGACGGATGTGTCATTTCGTTTTCTCGAGTCGACAACTAATAAGACCTTGAATGTGAAATTTGCAGAGCTGCTCATGAGGCAGGTGCTAGTACTGCAATTATAAATGTAGGTGATACGCGGGCTGATGACTTTGTGCCCTTGAAAATTAATGCCAGACTAGGAGAGGTATGTCTGCTTCAGAATTTAAATTAGCCACTGCCCTCCTGCATTGTAGTGATTATCTTTGCATGGCTCTATTTTTTTTAACCATGTGTGACAGATATTGGGCAGAGTACTTGATGTTGGATCTCTGAGTGTACCTACTCTTTAAAACAGTGAGGATTTATGGCAGAAGTTCCAGCTTCTTACTTCTCGTTTGGCTTCAGGCTTTCAGTGATTAGAATATTATTGATTTTCTTTATTCATCTCAACTGAGAGGCTTCTGGTCCTTTTGGGTTAGTTGTATGGTTTTCAAGAGGAATGGATTTCTTTTGTATAGTTTGTTCCCCTCGTGGTTTTTTCATCATTGTGAACTAGTTTACTCATGTAACAATTTATGACCTAAAAACTCAATGTGGGATTAATTGCATCCTTACGCGTTGGAAAGAACATAAAATCCTGCAGACTCAGGTTCAGGGATGCCAAAGTTAGATGAGCGGATGCCTCATATATTGCAGATTTTCGTGAAATTTACACCTGTATACTGGCATTTTCATTTAATCTATTTGTCGTGATAGTCCTTTGATTGTAATATGTTTCCAGGTAGGCTGATTGCGATAAAATTGGACGCATGCCATACAATTGAAAGAAGTTTATACGCAAACACTTGGAAACAGTGACACTATCAGTATAAGGAGATTCACATCTGGCTCGGTCCTGCTAAAGAAAAATAAATAGGAGTCTTTGGTCAAGTTCAGAATTTTCAGAAGGAGCTGGATCTCTGACCTCTTCATGGTCAGAATTGTCACTAGATATAGTTTATGGAGTTGAATGAAAAAACTAATCACCCAACCTAAACGAGAACTGAAACCTAATCTTGGTCAAGAGAGCATATCCATCATTTTCAGCGTAGCATTTATGCCAGTCATAGCAGAATATAGCATTGAGCAGTCGTACGAGAGAAATCATGGCAGAATATGGCAATACAAACATCAATAAGCAAGATAATTAAAAACATTTAAACAGGGAAACTTTAAGAGTTGCAAGGTTAAAACTGTCGTCAAGGACAGGAAGTGATAGGCCCCATTAAATCTCCAACCAGTAACATCGCCAAAATATTAGTATCACATGAATAACAGGTGACACCATGGCACAAACCAAAACCATAGTTACTTCAGTTCCTTACAACCAAGAAGGAAAAGCTTAACCATTAACAAACTAACAATTACATAGAAGTATCACCATACCCTTCTAATACAACTATGATTCACCAAGTGCTCTGTCAATATCCTCCACATGATCACGCAATATATTCCACTAAACCAGGGTTACAAAACTTTATTAGTAAATCTCCTGCATAAACATCAGAAAAAAGCATATGGCATTTATAGACATACCTGATCCACACTTAATGATATGCCTGGGATAGATAATGAATTGTCAATATAGGTCATGGATAATTTAAAATGAAAAAGAAAAAGAAAAAGAAATGACAACTAATCAAAACGGATAATACTATTTTGTACTTAAAGCATGCATGACGATTAAGAATTTTGAGCAATAATAATGTTAAACATTACAACTGAAAATGACATGATTAAGAAATAAACAATCTGAAACATGAACCACAGATTATCAGAAATCTTCCCCAACCCTATATTTCACAACAACATGGTGTTCTAGTTCAAAAGACCACAAGAACAACAATCAGCTATAGAACATTAAAACAGACAATACTATTTTGTACTTAAAGCATGCATGAGAACTAAGAATTTTGAGCAAAAACAATGTTAAACATTACAACTGCAGATTAAAAATGACATGATTAAGAAAAAAACGACCTGAAACATGAACCAAGATTATCAGAAATCTTCTCCAACCCTATACTTCACAACAGCGTGGTATTCTCGGTCATAGGACCACAAGTATAACAATCAACTATAGAACATCAAAATGGACAATACTATTTTGTACTTAAAGCATGCATGAGAATTAAGAATATTGAGCAAAAATAATGTTAAACACTACAACTGCAGATTAAAAATGACCGGATTAAGAAATAAACAATCTGAATCTTGAACCACAGATTATCAGAAATCTTCCTCAACCCTATACTTTACAACATGATGTTCTTTTTCATAAGATCACATGTACAGCAATCAGCTATAGAACAGTTATGTATGATCATTTCGCAACCTTTGCTAGACTGAGAACAATATATGACTATGGATGAAGCAGAAGCTAACCAAACAAATACTTGGGCTTCTGAAACTTTTTCATCCCAAATAATGTGACAACTGATTTTACATTGTCTGAACGATGACACTGAGCAGTTAATAAAGAAAGTATTGCAAAATCATTTGTCCTCCTACCTGTGATTAACAATTAAAAGGATAACTATGACTAATGTACGTAATACACCACTATGAGTCATAAGTTAAACCGTAATGATTTCACAATTTGAAAATTTAAAATTACTTATGACAATCGAGACAGCACGGCTACTATTTAACGTGATTAATCTATTAAATCTCACAAACATTAAAAAAATAAGAGCTCCATAACAGAATACTCTGATTAACCTAAATTTTCAAAATATCTTCATTTAATTAGTAATAATTTCATCCCATGCATATTAAAAAATACAAAAATAACAAACTGCAAAAGGGCTGCAAAAAATTAAACCCAGTTCAACAACTTAAATTTCCAAAATGGCATAATATAATTCGTGTAATTTCATCCAAAGCATTATAAAAAATAAATTGTAAAAAAAAAAATGGTAAAATTTACAAAATCCAGTTCAGCTCAAACTGATAACAATTAAACCCTAAAACCTGATTGAAAGAAAAGAAAGAAACCTTTTTTGCCAGGCAATTTTTTGCCATCTTTGATAAAGAACTCACGAATATCAATCCAGATTCTACCTTGCCAGTTCCTCACTGAAACTCTCCTGTTCTTCGATATCTAAACAACATTATTTAACACCCTCTTCACATTTTAAAACTATTTTAACAAACCCAAATGAACAGAGAGACAGAGCGTTACCTCGCAGACCACGATATCATCGGAGTCCACTTTCGAAGCTTTATTGGGTCGCGCGTGGAAGTCACCGCTGCCCTGATACTCATACTCCTCTTCCTTCCTCTTCCCTCTCCACGACATGCGGCCTTAGTTTTTTGTAGCAAGAATTGCTCTGAAAATTTTGACTGAAAAGGAAGTAAAAGATTTGCAGAGAAAGTAGCATAGAGTTGGGGATCCGTCTCGCTCGACTAGCTATTTTATAGTAGATTCGGAATTATAATAGCCCCTAAGGTTTGCTGTAATTACCAGAACCCCTCTGAATTTGGTAATAACAATAACTCTCTGCCGTTGGTACACGAGTTCTGAGCCGGGCTAAGTCATCAAACTACAAGCGGGTCTGCATTCACACCTACATATCAGATTTTAACCGATCATGGGTACTATATCATGTTTTGAAATACAATGAATGAGTGTCTGTTAATGCATTTGAGTTGTTCTTGGTTGATTTTGTAGTTCTTTTTGCTATTTCGTAAGTCCTAATTTGTTGAGAATTTTTTTATGATTTAGGAATTTTCACATATTCGGATTAGATAAATTTGAGAGTCTATGTTTGTCAAGATTTGTAATTGAGTATATTATGAACAAATCTTCACTACAGCTTGCATTCTGACCACTCAGGTGATTTGAACTCTTTATCAGTTAAGTCAATTATTAGGTCAAATTTTTGCTATATTTGGTTAAAATTTGTTATTTATCTAGTTTTTTTATTACTTCAATTTATGTCAAAAATAGTAAGCTAATTTATTTGATTAAGAAGTTATTTCATTGAACATTGGAAAACTCAAAACATTATACGGTTTGCTTTATAGGATCTGTTGGACATACTGTGATTAGAGTAACCGTTGGGTGCATGGTGTGAAGCATTTTGCATGCGTGATGTTATTTAAGGAGTTGAAGTGTATTATGTATTGTTGAGTACATAAAATTTGTTTCGTATGTCGTGTTAGATATTGCTGGCATGCAAATGTTAATTGATATTGTTTGTAATCTGCTATCTTTTATACATGGTAGAAAAGGTTGATCGAAACGATGGGCTGCTTCGTTGTGCTTTTAGGAGTTTGTGATGTGAAGGTAAATAGACATCTTGAAGGTAATGGCATGATTGAAGGATTAAAACAAATATCTTGAGGCCCCATTGAACAGGGCATGCTTGAAATAGAAAATTAGGCTCAGGGAGCCTATTTAAGACCATAAAAGGCCGTATCACAACACTGCCAGTTGAGCCATGGATACTACTTTTGTGGAGATCTCCCAATTTAAATACTATCATACTAAGTAAATGATATCCCATGGAGTAGTGGCTATTATATTTCACATTTAAGAAATTAGTGGTTCTATTTCTAGAAATTTTAATAGAGGTTGACATTAATTTATATTTTAATTTATAAAACTAAGTAATTAAAATAGTCTAATGATAAATTATGAATGAATTTAAGAGTGATTAATAAAGTTGAACCTATTACACTGTATAGTTTATGATTTAGGCATATGATTTAATATGGGCTTTGGTTTATTAGAATTTGATGAAGGGTTTAATAATTCATTATAAATTGGTTAGGTCTTTGCTTTTAAACCATAATATACGCACAACTTTTTTCATTGAAAGTTGTCATCAAGAAAGTTTCAAGAGTAGAAGACCAAGTCGTATTCATTGAATTTATAGACGAATTCAAAGGGTTCTATATATTAAAAAAAAATGGTTCAATCAAGTTTTTCTATTGCTTTATTTCAATCATGTATTCAGTGTTAATTATTTATTCAATGTCTTATATTCCGTGTATGATCAGAATTAATTAGATTGAATTTTAACATGTGGTATCAAAGACACATGTGATAGGATATAGAATCTGATCTTAAAATTTAATCATTTTGGATTGACATTAGGCTTTAGCTATGTTTTCAATTTTAGGGTTTTTTCAATTAAATGAAAAAAGTTGTACTTGATTCTGGAATTGTGATATTCATGATTGGGATCTGATTTCGTGATGTTTCAAAACCCATTTTGTCAAAAAAAAAAAGCAAGTTTTTTTAAAACTCACCAGTTGCAGCAACAGAGGCAGCAAAATTACTGGCTCTATTGCCAATGTGAGGTTTTATATCAAGCCTGATATTTGACCTAATAATAGGAGTTGAATCACCAATGGGAAAAGGCCAAAATTGGCCTACTAAAATCGTGTAGCAAGCTTGCTTCTATCATAATTTTATGACATTATTTCAACCATTTTGTTGATAGGAAACAATAAGGATGGCCAAAAACATCCTCCATAACACCTAGGTAGAGAAATCATAATAGGAGGAACAAACAATACATGGCGACAACACGAATATCGTGAGCTAAGTGGAATCATAGGTCATAATTGGGTTTTCCCAACTTGATTTCCTAACTTGTGTGATCCAACAAATCAACCTAAAATCATGGGCTGGGTTGATGGCCCATACCCTAGTCTAGGTCGAATCAATCTGATATATTACAGGACGAGGTAGAACTCAATTTGAAAAACCAGCTTGCCAAGTGAGGGTGCCTACACCCTTATAAACCATACCAAAGGCCTATTCCCAGGCGATATGGGACTTACCACATATCATACTCCACCTCATCCAGGCTTTACGTCCTCGCAAAGGGCCCCCGTCCTGCAGGACGTGGGCCACCACCATGGAGTCACCACCACGGGGTCCACCAAGCTCCCACATGGATAAAGATCTCACATGGATAAAGTGTCAAGAGCCCTGAGCTCTGATACCAAATGATATATTATAGGACGAGGTAGAACTCAACTTAAAAAATCGGCTTGCCATGTGAGGGTGCCTACACCCTTATAAACCATACCAAAGGCCCATTCCCAAGCGATATGGGACTTACCACACATCATACTCTATGATAGGAATCCATATCCGCTTTTGTGTGCAACAATCAATTTTTTTTTATGCCCACAATTTGTATGTCAAGCCTTCCAAAGTGTATTCCAATTATCTATGCTCAGCAAAGAAGACCAAACGTGCCTCTAAAAGTCATAATTCCAACTATGCACGATAACACCAACGCCTCCTAAAAAGATATGATTAAGCAGCAGAAAATTAAAAAATGTTGACTTTGCTACAGTGCTCTCTCTTCTCTCCCGTTTTCAAATATCCCTTGCTTCCCGCTATTGTGCTTTCTTCCTTCTCTTGCGTCTGAGTTGTCTTCCGACGAACTGTTCTTCATCTCCGGTGATCTCCGGCCGGCCAGCCTTTGGTTGGTCTTCTCCTTTGCGTCTCTTGGTTTTGTGCTTCTCCTCCTAGAATTCTTGTCCGTTCCAGTCCTGTCCTGTCCGTGGCTTTGCTTATGGCTGGTGCTCTTCTTTGCTTTGTGTGGCTTTCAGGTTTGTTCCCTCTTCTCCTCTCTTTTTTTCTCCTCCTAGTCCTGTGGTGTCCCGTAGCTTGGTTGCTCTGGTTGGGAGTTTGTGGGTCTTCTTGGCTGGTGCGTTTTTTTTTTTTTTTGTTTTTGTATTTGTTTGGTTTGGTATGTGTGTTTCTTGAGTGTTTGAGTGTGTGTGTGTGCCTTTCTCTTGGTCTGGTGTGGTCTGTGGTGTCTAATTTATTTTGGCTTTATTTTCTCTGGTTAGTTTGGTTGTGTGGTTGGTGTGTGCGGGCTGGTTTTTGTTTGCTTGGTGGTTTCCTTGCAGGAGTTTGGTGTTATGGCCAAAGTCGTCAATGCTTCTGATTCTTCGGATATCATGTTGCGTGATGGTGTGCCTAGTGTGCGTAATCTTAATGAGAATGAGGTGACCTATCCGAAACCTTGGAGTAAATTATTTGGGGGAATAAAAATGGGTGCTGACTTGGAGTTTATTCCCCCTTCGGGTTCTTTTAAAGGGGGGAAATGTATTGTGGAGATTCCGGAGGAGGTTGCGAATGAAGGGGCAAGAAGATGGGAGTCTTGTGCTATGGGTTTTTTTTTTTGGGTAGAAGACCTCCTTTTCAGGTTGTGAGAAGATTTGCTGAAAAGTTATGGGGTAATAAGGGGCTTATAGAGGTGACTTCGAATGGGCAGGGTATGGTCATCCTTAGGTTCAAAGAGGCTGATGATTTGAATGAAGTCCTTGACAATGACACTCTGCATATTGGGGGTCAACTTTTCTTTATCAAAAGATGGTCATGAAACCTTTCCATGGTCGCAGAGGAGATTAGGACAGTTGCCGTTTGGGTTAAGATATTTGGTGTTCCTTTAGAGTTATGGAATCTGAAAGGCTTTAGCTATATCGCCAGTGGTATTGGACATCCTATTAGACTGGATTCTATTACAGAAGAAGGTTCGAGATTGGATTATGCTAGAATTTATATAGAGATGGAACTAAATAAAAAGTTTTCTAACACGGTGGAAATCAAGCTACCAAATGGAAAAGTCATTGAATTGAAAATTGATTATGCCTGGAGACCTATCAAATGCCAAATGTGTAGTTCATACGGCCATAGTCGTGAGGAGTGTAAGTTGGGTAGTCTTGGAGTGGGGATAAAGAGAAGAACTCAAAGGGACCCCAGCCAGATGCGGAGTGAGCAAGCCCGTGTAGGCATTAATAACCGTATGGATGATAAAGGAAATGACGGCGGAGCTTGGAAAAGAAAAGTGAACAATAAAAAAGAGGAAACTGTGGGGAAAAACATACTTGAAATTCGTGAAAATAGATTCGAAGTGTTAAGAAGGACCAATGATGAAGAGGGGGTTTGTGATGCGGATGGTGAGATTGTTGAAGTGGGGAGGAGGTTTGATCACCTCGAGGAATCGTACCCACCTCCTGATTTGAATAAGGGGTCAAGCTTAGATCTTCACAAGGGTGAAAATAACAAAGAATTAAGGACAGGTAAGGAGAATGCCAAAGAGTCCATTGAGTGTGGAAAGGAAGGTGAAGTATTAGAGGATTCGCCCCAGGTTAGACCTTTTGGTAAGGGTATAATGGTGGATGAGATGGAGATAAGGAAAGTGGGTAGTAAGAATGACCTTAGAGGAAATAGAAAGAAGAGTGGGAAAAAGGGGGGAACAAATCTCTTGCACTTAAGATTAATGGTTAATTTGGCTTCTTGGAATATTTGGGGTCTTAATGCCCCTCTAAAACAAAAGGAGATTAGGAAATTTATTAGGGGTAACTCCCTTGATATTGTGGCTGTCTTGGAGACGAAGGTTAGGGAAAGTAACAGTGGGATTGTTAAAGATAGCATAGGTGGTGATTTGAATTGGGTTAATAATTATATTTTTTGCCATAGGGGTAGAATTTGGGTTTTGTGGAATGGTAGTAGTATAAGATTGCGTATGTTGGAGCAAAGTGAACAATTTATTCACTGTGAGATTGAGACGGTGGCTAGCGGCAATAAGTTTGTGGCTACTTTTGTGTATGGGGATAATGGGTATATTGAACGAAGAAGGCTTTGGGAGGACATTATTAGGATTTACAATAACATGGGTAATACGCCTTGGGTGATAATGGGTGATTTTAATGCTATTAGGAAAAGAGAAGAGAAAAGTGGGAGTTCGAGACAATGGACTGATCGGGATGAGGAGTTCAATGATTGTTGTAATAGGGCCCACCTTGATGAGCTTAAACATATTGGTCCTCTGATGACTTGGAGCAACATGAATGAGGGGCCTAGTAGGGTTGCTTGTAAGTTGGACAGAGTGCTGGTTGGAGAAAAGTGGCTCGATAAGTTCCCTAATTCTTTTGGTGTGGTGCTTCCTAATGGGATATCTGACCATAGCCCCCTTGTTGTTCGATGTGAGGATAATGAGTACTATAGGAAATGTCCCTTCAAGTTTTTTAATTTTTGGGCCTCAGATACTCGGTTTTTGCCTTTGGTTAAAAAGTGTTGGGATTCCATGGTGGTCGGAAACCCGATGTTCAGATTGGTTAGAAAATTAAAAATGGTGAAAAGAAAGTTGAGAGAGTTAAACTGCAAAGAATTTTGGTGTATCTCTGAAAGGGTCAAACAAGCGAAGGACAAATTGGACTTTGTTCAAAATAGACTGCTTAGATCCCCCTTGGATGAGAGATTAATCATAGAGGAAAAGGATTTGTGCAGAGAGTATCGGAGGATAAGCTGGATGGAAGAGTCCTTGCTAAAACAAAAATCGAGGATTAATTGGCTGAAAGAAGGGGACCAAAACTCGAGATATTTTTTCAAGTGCCTTAAAAGTCGATAGAATAGAAATTCTATTAGTGCTATTTTGGATGATAATGGCAACATGGTTTATGAGAAAAGTCTTATTAAAGACAAGCTTGTGGGACACTTCAAAGATATCCTATCCAATGTGAATGGGGATGTGGACATGGATCAAATGCGTCAGTGGTTTAATTACAAGATCTCGGATGTTGCGGCTCAAGATATGGTTAGAGAAGTTTCTGAGGATGAGATTAAGTCCACCATTTTTGCAATGAATGATAATAAGGCTCCTGGTCCTGATGGTTTTGGTGCCAAGTTCTATAAAACGGCTTGGGAGATTGTTGGTCACGATATGGTTGACGCGATTAAATATTTCTTTGACAATGGTTCGCTCCTTCGTGAGGTCAATTGTACTATTCTTGCCTTAGTGCCTAAATGTGATAATCCCACTCGTGCTAATGACTTCAGACCTATTGCTTGTTGTAACACGATTTACAAATGTATTTCGAAAATCTTAGCCAACAAATTGAAAGGGATTCTTCCGGAGTGTGTGAATAGAGCTCAGGCGGCCTTTAGTAAAGGAAGAAGGATTGGAGATAACATCTTATTGTGCAATGAGCTTCTCAATAAGTATCATAAAGATATCACCAACAGGAAAAAGTGTGCTATTAAAATTGACTTGATGAAAGCGTATGACATGGTCAGATGGGATTTTGTCTTAGCTTGTCTTGGGAGACTTGGCTTTCACCCTCGGTTTATCCACTGGATTAAAGAATGTATTACCTCCCCCATGTTCTCTGTTTGCATTAGTGGTGAGTTGGAGGGTTTCTTTAAGAGTTCCAGAGGGTTAAGGCAAGGGGACCCTATTTCTCCTTACCTCTTTGTGATTGCTATGGAAGCCTTCGCCAAGATTGTTGAGAAGGAGATTATGAAAGGGAAATTTGAGTACCACTGGAGGTGTAAAGAGAGTAATATTACGCATCTGTGCTTTGCGGACGACCTCATTATGTTTTGTAGAGCGGACAAGCACTCCATCAAAACTTTTAAGGATGCTCTCGATATTTTTCAATATTGGTCTGGCCTGGGAGCAAATCGTGATAAAAGTAACATATTTCTCTCAGGGGTGGGTAAAGAGGAAAAAAGAGGCCTGATTAATATCCTTGGGTTCAATGAAAGGATTTTTCCCTTTAGGTACTTGGGTGTGCCGATGGTTTCCTCCAAAATTTCTGAAGCTGAATGCAAGCCTTTGATCAATAAAATTGTGAGTCGGATGTTCTCTTGGAAGAGTAAATACCTTTCTTATGCTGGTAGACTGGTGCTTGTTAAAGCTATTTTATTTAGCATTCAGGTGTTTTGGGCCACTCACTTCTTCCTTCCTAATAAGGTCCTTAAGGAGATTGATACCAAGCTGAAGAATTTTTTTTGGAGTGGGGGAGAGGCTAATCTGAACAAGGCGAAAGTTGCTTGGGAAGAGGTTTGTAAGCCATATGAATAGGGGGGATTAGGGATTAAGGCAAGTAAGGAATGGAACAAAGCTGCTATGGCTCGTCACCTATGGACTATCATTTGTGGTGACGATTCTTCCATTTGGGCTGATTGGATAAAGAGAAACAGAGTGAAGAATAGGAGTATCTGGAATATTGAAGCCTCTTGCGATAGCCCTTGGTGGTGGAGGAAACTTCTCAAGTTAAGAGACGAGATGCATAATAGGATAAGTCATATTGTAGGAACTGGGGAGGACACTTTTGTTTGGTGGGACAATTGGCACCCTCTGGGGCCTCTTGCCAAAAGGTTTGGGAACAGAATAATCTATGACTCGGGAATGGGAAAAAATGCTAAAGTCAAGGAGCTCATTGAGAATGGTGAGTGGAAGTGGCCGGTGGCTAACTCTCACGATATGATGGAGGTTAAGAACACTCCCTTAAGTAAACCTAGGATAGGAGCTGATAGAGTTGTTTGGAATCCTTGTGGGAATGGTAGCTTTTCCATCTCTTCGGCTTGGAATGAGTTTAGAAAGAAGAATAACTTGGTGGGTTGGGCTCACCTCATTTGGCACAAGAAGCACATCCCTAGGCATGCCATCATCCTCTGGCTTTTACTAAGGAAGAGGTTACCCACTCGTGATAAATTGCAAATGTATGGTTTATGTTCTAATATTACTTGTGTGTTGTGTGATGTGTCTGATGAGAATATTGACCACCTTTTCTTTCAATGTGATTATAGTCGATTTATTTGGGATAATATTCTTAACCAGAGCAACTTGAGTTATAGAGGACAGCCTTGGGAAGAGTATGTTGAGGAGATCTCTCGAGAGTGGAAAGGGAAGTCTCTTAGGGCCACTTTAGCAAAAATGAGTTTGGGTACAGTTGTTTATAGTATTTGGCGGGAAAGGAACAATAGAGTCTTTTCGAGAGGGGTCTTGCCTAAAGAGAGAGTTTTTATTAATGTAAAAAGAGTCATTAGGGACAAGGCGGCGGAGCTAGGTAACTTCCCTTATTCATTCCAGAATAGCTCCCTTATGGATTCTTGGACTCTTCCTTTGTGTACTCTTAATAACCATGATCCTTTTTAAGTGGTTGTTTTTTCTTGTCTCTTGCTTCCTGTGTCTTTTGAGGGAGAGAGTTCACTGTAGCCTTGTGAGAGATGAGTCTATTAGATTGAGAGAGGTTAGGTGTTATTCTAGAGGGGAAAAAAAGGGTTTCTGGAAAGTTCTAAGTTGGAGAGGAAATTTGTGGGGGTTTCTTTTGGTTTTGTTGATAACTCATGTGTGGGAAGGGCTTCTTTTTCTAACTTTGCTTATTTGTTTTGCAGGTTATTCACAAGAGACTAACCTTGTTTCTCTTGAGCTTTGGTTCTCCTTTAGGTATCTTGACATGTGGTTTAATTATCTTGGAGAGGAATGCACATTGTTTCAGCCAAAAGAAAGCATTATGGATAATTTTGCGAGTAAAAGGAAGATTTTGCTTGAGGACTATCTTGTTTGGTGCCGCCTTCACCCCTCCTACCTTTGCGATGTTTCACCAAGGGAGGAAACTCATTCTAACCATTTGAGGTGGCTTGTTGAAGGAATTATGTATAGTGGACAGGTTATTAGAAGGCAAGTGGGTATGATTTCCCAAGCCAATGGTCGAATTTGGCACTTTAAGCAAATTCAAAGGAATGAAGGTTGTCCTAAAAAGCTTGCCAATGTTTACACTTGTGGGAATTGGTTAAGGAAAATTTGCACTCCTTTGGCTGGTATTTATACTTGGTGGAGCAATTCTTTTATTGTGTTGGTGCATGCCTTCCAACTCAAGATTCAATTTGGAGTTTTCAAGGATTTTAGGGATAATGAAGGTTGGTTCTTGAGCCATACGTATAGTTACACGTGCGGGGATGTTTTCGCCAAAACTTTCACCTTCCGAAAGGCCTTTTTACGCTGCTTTTTCTTTGACAGAAACTGTATTTACTGTTCACAGAAGCAGTCCGTGAACAGTAAAATCTGCATTTTTTCCAGATTCAAGGCTGATTTTTTTGGGATTTTGGCAGCCTTTTTGTGTGTGATGCGTTGGGCACTTTTCAAAGGCATTTTGGGCAATAAAAAGGGCAATGTTAAGACTCCAAAGTGGTGCATTTCAAGGCTGGAACGTATGATTTTGGTGACTGTTTTATTGGTTGGAAATCAGTCCTGGAGCATTATTTTTATCTTACCTAGTAGGTTGAATTTAGGCAATTGTCCCTCCAATTTGCAAGCAGTCCGGATTCTCAAGTGGGGCAGCATCTGGGACTCGTCGACTATGTCTTTAGGTGAGTTTGAAGCAAGTTATTCTTATCCTTATGGGATTGATGTGTTCAAGGGCTGGTGGTTTGCTCTCGGCTCAAGCATGGTGGATGGAGCTCTTTCCTCCTTTAGGCTCCTTTGTTACTTCGCATGAGAAGATTTTATGTTCCTTGCTATTTGTACAACTTCGATGTACATATTGGTTACATAAGTTTTAGGTTGTAGTTTCTTGGTTTTGTGACTGTTTTATGGATTGTATAAAGGTTTGGTGTAGGTGCTCGCTTTGTGTTTGGTTTTGGCCCTCTTGAGCCCTCTCTTTGTTTTGCCTAGGTAGGCTCTCAAGAGGGTAGGGGTTCTTGTAGTTGTTCCTTGTTTTGCGGGCGTTCTCTTGCGCTGCGCTTAGGTTGTTAGGGCTTGCCCTTTGTATTTGGTGTTTATAAATATACTTACTTACCAAAAAAAAAAAAACACCAACGCCTCCTAGACTAATGTGCATAATATTTCTCAAAGCCTTCGGATCATGCTCGAAATTTGTAAAATTAGAAAACGACACACCAAAGGGTCAAATTTTATAAAATGGCTTCATACGAAGCTAAGGAAAAAAATGAGACTCAATTCGGATAAGAAACGAGTGAAAACAGGCCACGCGAAATTTCCCCTGCTTGGCACCACGCTCCTGCCTTTCGCACACAGTCGCATGCACGCCAATGCACGCACCCGCACGCTGCCTTGCTACTCACGTGAGCGTGCGCTCACGTACGCCTGCGCGTGTGCCCGCTCGCCCAGCCTAGCACACGCCAGCAGCCTGCGCGCGCGTCCCAGCGCCCATTCCGTGTTCCTGCGTGCCTTCTGCCTTGATTTCACCTTTTCAGCATTTTTCAAGCATTTTATTGCATGCTTTTGATTCCAAAACTTCTACAATGCTCCAGCCTTAATATTTTTGAATTTGTAATGACGTCTAGCATGGATTCGAATGCCAATGATTCTCCAGATCGAATTCAAACAATCAAATGAAAATTCGAATCCAAGACAACTCAATCAAGGGGAAAATGCAAGCATGCAAATTATGATATTTTAATTATGTTTATATTTAATTGTACTTTGTAATTAGATTTAGGAGACTTATTTAATTTGTATTTTTTATGTTTTCTTTCATTTCATTTGAAATGTATTTTAAATTAACTAAGGTTAGTTTAAGTTAACTATGGTTGTAACTTGCCTATATAAAGGCAACTCAAACTCATTGTAAGGACTTTTAATGAATTAATGAAACTTTAAAAGCTTTTGCTTTTCTCTCTTGAGTTCTTAGGAACCAAGTTGCATCTCAAGTTGGTGATTCTTGTATCAAGTGGGTGGAGCCTTCCTTTAAGCTTGTATGCAAGAAATCTTTATGCTTGGATCACCCTCAAGTTGGTGGAAGATTTCCTTTATGCTTGAGGTTTGTTTTCTTGCAAAAATTTTAGATTATGGGATGTTTTTAGTGCTTGAGCAATGCTAGATTTGTAGGGTGGAGTTGCAAACCTTTAGAATCTGATTTGAGAGCATCACAACCCTTTCAATTCAGATCAATTTGGTATCAGAGCCAAAACCTGGTTGGAGTATGTTTAAGGGTGTGTTTGTAGTGCATTGTGGTGAGTGATTGGTATTTGAAACCTGTAAATTTTTTTGCTGGAATTGTGTAAATTTTCTACATGAATTTCTTAGTCTTGGCTGAAATTTATTGCTAGATATAGGCTAGAAAATTCTGCATGCATTTGTAGTATGAAAAGGTGATGTTTTAAGTGTTGAATGGATGATTAAATTGGAAAAGAAGTAGAAGAAGTGGCTGCTGGATTTTTGCATAATTCTTGGCAGGAAATTTTAAGATTGTTAGAATTATTTCATGTGAAGAAGGATAGAAGAACTTGCCGCTGGATATGCAATTTTTCTAGCTAAAACTTGGATTGATTTTGGAAAGAGAAAGTGATCAATTGGTGCGTACTTGCTTCTAAAATTAAGCTTGACACCTTACCTTCATTCAATGCCCACTTGTGCCCTTAAATTAAAATTTACCTAAATTGCAAAATGACTTGCATGTGAGCCGGACCTTATTGCAAATTTGGGAGGAGGTTAGTCAATTTCCTTGTTAACTTTTCCTTAAATCTTGGCTTTGAAACCTAGCACATTAAATGCCTATATCCTTGCCATACTTTTGCATGTTCACAAGTACCCACTTGTCTACACTATTACAACTTTGATTTATCCATTTGCATTCCTCATTTACCAAGTTGTCCCTTGCCAAAATTTCCATATTACCCTTACTAAAGTTTACCAAAGCCCAACCCAAAATTTCAAGCCCAAATAATTAGTAACACCTTAACCAAACTCCATACCTTAGCCCAAACACTTACCTCACCAATATTAACTATTAAAAATACTATTCATTGGCCCGAGTTACTGTTCACAGCTAAAAGGTACTATTCACAAAACCAAAACATCCATTTCCCATTTACTTAAACACTTCCTAATTCATCCCACATGAACCAATGGCAAGTGCAAACCCCTTCCACACTAGGTGCACAATCCAAGGAAAAGTATGTAAAGTTATCATTGATAAAGGGATTTATAGTAATGTGGCTTCTAAGACCCTTGTGGAAAAATTAAACATCCCAACATATGATCTTGCAAGTCCTTATGAGATACGATGGGGAAGTAATGGGAACACAATTCAAGTGAACAAACATGTTATCCTAACTCTTTCCATTGGCAAAAATTATGAGGATGTAGTGATTTGTGATGTAATTCCTATTGATGAATGTCATTTGTTACTTGGGAGGCCATGGCAATGTCAAAGAGAAGTTATACACAATGAAAAGATGAACACATATTCCTTCAAGTTCCTTAAGAAGAAGATTACCCTTATACCCTTATCACTTGAAGAAGTATCATCTCTATCATCATCATCCTAAACGTCTTTCCCTAGAGTAAACAAACTTGAGGAGTCCATGAAAGAACATCAAGCCAAAGATGCATTAGTGGTGATTGAAAGGAAAGGTGAAATTAGGAAAGCTATCTTACATGAGTGTGATGAAGTGGCCAATGAGGAAAATGCTTCCAAGTTCAATCATGCAAATGACCATGAAAGTGAATTAATAGAAGAAAGTAATAGAAGCTTGGTAGGTGAATTGATTGAACAGGATTTGAGGTCAAATACTCTCCAACAAGAGGTGTATGATAGGAATCCATATCTACTTTTGTGTGTGAATTCGAAGGTGACTTCAACAATCATTTTTTCGATGCCCACAATTTGTATGTCAAGCCTTCCAAATTGCATTCCAGTTATCTATGCTCAGTAAAGAAGACCAAATGTGCCTCTGAAAGTCATAATTCCAACTGTGCATGATAACACCAACGCCCCCTAAACTAGTGTGTATAATATTCCTCAAAGCCTTCGGATCATGCTCGGAATTTGGAAAATTAGAAAATGGCACACCAAAGAGTCAAATTTTATAAAATAGCTTCATATGAAGCTAAGGTAAAAAACGAGACTCAATTCGGATAAGAAACGAGTGAAAACAGGCCATGCAAAAATTTCCCCTGCTTGGCACCACGCTCCTGCCTTGCACGCACAGTGGCACACACGCTGCCTTACTACGCACGCAAGCGTGCACTCATGCACGCCTGCGCACGTGCCCATGCGCCCAGCCTAGCACACACCAGCAGCCTGCACGCTCGTCCCAGCGCCCATTCCATGCTCCGGTGTGCCTTCTACCTTGATTTCACCTTTTCAGCATTTTTCAAGCATTTTATTGCATGCTTTTGATTCCAAAACTTCTCCAATGCTCCAGCCTTGATATTTTTGAATTTGTAATGACGTCTAGCATGGAATCGAATACCAATGATTCTCTAGGTCAAATTCAAACAATCAAATGAAAATTCGAATTCAAGACAACTCAATCAAGGGGAAAATGCAAGCATGCAAATTATGATATTTTAATTATGTTTATATTTAATTTTACTTTGTAATTAGATTTAGGAGACTTATTTAATTTGTATTTTTTATGTTTCTTTCATTTCATTTGAAATGTATTTTAAATTAACTAAGGTTAGTTTAAGTTAACTATGGTTGTAACTTGCCTATATAAAGGCAACTCAAACTCATTGAAAGGACTTTTAATGAATTAATGAAACTTTAAAAGCTTTTGCTTTTCTCTCTTGAGTTCTTAGAACTTAGTGTTCTTGGGAACCAATTTGCATCCTTTATCCAATTTCCATTGCAAGAAGGAAGTTGGTGGTGGAGATTCAAGTTGGTGATTCTTGTATCAAGTGGGTGAAGCCTTCCTTTAAGCTTGTGTGCAAGAAATCTTTATGCTTGGATCACCCTCAAGTTGGTGGAAGATTTCCTTTATGCTTGAGGTTTTTTTTCTTGCAAAAATTTTAGATTATGGGATGTTTTTAGAGCTTAAGCAATGTTAGATTTGTAGGGTGGAGTTGTAAACCTTTAGAATCTGATTTGAGAGCATCACAAGCCCAATCTAACCTTGGCACGTGTCATTCATGTGCCAAAATTCTCTAAAAGTGCTTTTTGGTGTGTGTGAGCATGTCTTATTGCTTGTATGTGTGTCTCGACACGTATGAGCACATCTAGGCATGTACAGGACTTAGTGATGCGTGGTGGATTGGAGGCACATGGAATGTGTTTTTTAAAGCATGAGGTCATGTGTTAGTTAGATTGTGTTAGCTAGTGGTGCATATGACCTATTTAGAGCCTTTAATTGATGATCTTCCACTCTTAAAACATAAGGCTAGGAAAAAATAATATTGTTTATAGAGTTTTTGATGCAATAAAATTTAGAAAAGATTGTCCAAAATCATAAGATAACCGATCTTATGAAATATGAAATTAGAACAATATATATATTATTATTAAAATAATTTGTGAGTTGTTGGGATATTAATCACCAAAATGGTATTTCATTGAAACGTATAAATTTTTTATTTGATAATGGTACCTTCAGTAATTTTTTATGCATATAATTTCTTATCCGAAGGTGATCATTTTGTGTATTAAAACTAACGTTAACATAAAGTCAATTTTGGAATTCATTTGTCGTGAATAATTTAATACACTCAAAAGTAGTTGAATTTATTCATTTGATATGTGTTTTTTGAGGGTAAACAATAATCTAGAAAATTTGTTAGCCCAAAGGTGATATTTTTTTCCAACATCATATGTTCTCAGAGTCCTTATAAAGCTATATTATGACCTTATGTTTAGGATCCTTATTGCATGTTATTTTCTCTGCCCAAGGGGAGCTAATGATGATGTACTAAGAATCTCTATAAAGTTTAACTTATTCAGTTTTTATTTTATAGCTACTTTGATTATTATTATTACTCTTTATTTTAATTTGTTGCATTGTTCTCTTTTAGTCTCCATTAATGTGAACAATAGCAACACCACCATTAAGGTCTTGTCTAAAAGTAATTTCAAGACATGGAAGCAAGATATTAAGTTTGTCATCGTTATGGGTGACTTAGATATGACTCTTCTACATGATAAGCCAAAGGATATCATTAATGAGAGTATTATCGAAGAAAAAGAACTTTTCGCTAAAAGGGAGAAGTCAAACCATTTATGTATGATGACTATGAAAGAGATTGTGGTTGAACATCTTCTCAGTGGATACCAGTTAATGGGACTATTAAAAATTCTTTATCATTGTGGGAAAACAATTCCAAGCCTTTAATAATGTTGAAGCTTCATCTCTTATAAATGAGTTAAATGGTATGAGATATTTAGAGTTGGAAGAGGTTAGTATATTTAAACTTATTCACCTTTAAGAAAAACTAAAGAAACATTAATGCCCTCAACCTGATAGATACATAACCTGCCATATCCTAGATACCTTGCCTCAATCATTTTCCCAACTCAAAACAACCTATGATACCATGGGTGGATTATGGACATTACATAACCTTATTACCAAGTATGTAATTAAGGAAAATAAAATTAATAGGGAAAAGGGTGAAATGACATTAATTGTTACTCAACCAAAGGATGGTTCTAGTAAAAAAAATAAACAAGAAAGGCAAGTGTAATCTTATTGCTCTTAGGAATAATTGGAATAAAAGACATGGTCAAGGTTAAAAAATTAATAATGAAGGAAAAACCACAAATGAAGTAGAGGGAAAAGATTTGGGAAATGCTTCTTTTGTAAGAAAAATGGTCATGTGAAGAAAAATTGTTTAAAATATTAGGCTTGGGTAGAAAAGAAAGGTAATTTATTTAGCCTTATTTGTTTTAAATCTAATTATGTTGATGTGTTATCAAATTCCCAATGGTTTAGTGGTGTAAGTATTCATGTTACTTTTACTTTATAAGGGTTCAAAAATAAATAGAGACCAAGTGAGACTGAGAGGATGCTTAGAGTTGGCAAAATGCAAAAGTGGAAGTAGAGTTCATACGGATTGTTTGTTTTAGGCTAAAAAATGGTTTTGAGCTTGTTTTAAATAATACATTTTATGTACCTTCTTTCAGAAAGAATTTAATTTTTGTTTCAACTTTGGATAAATGTGTATTTTGTTTTGAGTTTGAAAGATCTTTGGTTGAATTATCCTTAAATTCTAAAGTTGTTGGTAAATGTGTTATAGATAATAGGTTATATAATATGAGTTTGGCCCCTATTGATACTTATACTTCTATGAATGTTAAAAACACTTTGAGAAAATGACTTACAATTAATGAAAAATCCTATCTTTTATGGCATAAGGAACTTGGTCGTATATCTAGGGAAAAGGTTGAAAGATTGATGAAAGACAATATACTCCTTACACTAGATTTTTAGGATATGGGAACTTGTGTTCATTGTATCTAGGGAAAATTAACCAAAACAAAAAAGAAAGGTGTAACCCATAGCTCACGTTTATTGGAGGTGATTCACACTAATATTAGTGGTCCTTATTATTGTACAATTTGCGGTTGCTAGTATTTCATTACCTCTATTGATGACTTTTCTCAATATGTTTTTTTTTTTTGTATTTAATTAAGGAAAAAATTGATGCCTTAGAGAAATTTAAGGTACTTAGAATTGAAGTAGAGAAATAATTAGGGAAAGTGATTAAGGTAGTAAGATTTGATTGTAGAGGTGAGTACTATACAAGACACAGAGATACAAGTTAGTCTATGGGCTAATTTGCCAAGTATACAATGTCTAGTAGTCCTGAACAGAATAGTGTGGTAAAAAGATGTAACACTTAAATATATGATGAGAAGTATGATGAGTAAGACAAACTTGCTAGAATATCTTTAGAGTGAGTCAATTAAAACACTACTAGGAAACCTACCCTTAACTGTTTTCAAGTCTAAGATTGCCTAGTTAAGGTTATGATATATAATCTTAATAAGAAATAAAACTGATCATCGAACCACTAGGTATTATTTGACAAGTTATCCAGCTCACTACAAGGGATATAGATTTTATTTTCCTTTATACGATACAAGAATTATAAAGGCCCAACCTACTAAGTTCTTGAGTTTGACATTTATGATACTTCAATGGCTATTAAGATTCCTATTATTGTTGATCATCATGTTGATGCTCATGAAAGGATGTCACTATTCCTTTGCCTTTCTCTATTGAATTAAATGAATTTGTACAAAAAGACATCACAAATGCTCAAGAACCTCTTATCCCAAAACTTGAAATTCTTGGGAATATGAATCAAGATCCTATTGATGAAATACCTTTTTAAAGATTAACAAGACAAAGAACGACTACCTTTTCAAATATGTATCTTTATTTGGCTAAAAATGAGTATGATGTTGGACACATAAGTGATCTAATTTCATTCCATGAAGTTGTTGAAGACCCAAATTCAGATATGTGGATGAAGGCTATAAATGATGAAATATAGTCTATGAAGGATAATAGAGTATGGGATCTTATAGAGTTGCCTGAAGGTTATAAGCCTATTGATTATAAATAGGTTTTCAAGACTAATAAAGACTCTAAAGGGAAGATAGATAGATTTAAGGTAAGACTAGTTGCAAAAGTGTTCACTAAAAGAAAAAGGGATTGACTTTAATGAGACATTCTTTCCTATGTTTTTGAAAGATTCATTCAGAATTATAATAGCCTTAATGGCCCACTTTAATTTCAAACTTCGCTAAATGGATGTCAAAACTACCTTTTTGAATGGGAATCTTTGTAGTATCCTAGGATAAGAAATGCCCTTAAGGGTAGAGTTTGGGGGTTAGATGTGAGAAATAGAAATAGATTGGGAGTTTAGAAGAGTTTAGGGATGAGATAGTAAGTTTTCAGAGCCTGTATGGCTTACGCATGATTCCCTTTGGGAGGTTTCTATCATGTGTAGTGCGAGAAACGAAGAGTTTTCATTTTTCCTTGTGCGCTCCCGTGCACTGTGCGCTACACGCCCGTACAGGTGAGTTAGAAGAGAGAGATGAGAGATTTAAGTGTTTTCTCACCCAGCTTAACCCATTTTCAACCAAAAGTTTCTCTTGTTTTCAGTTGCTCCCGGCCCTAGAACAGAGATCCAGTATCCAACAGCTCTCAATCCAGTTAGAGAAGGAAGAGATTAGATAGAAAGTGATTTCCAATAGCCATGGTAAGAGGTAAGTGTTTCCTTACTTTTCCTTGCGCTTCCCAGCTTGCATTTGATGATTGATGATGCTTGGAAATGTTTGTTTACGTTTCTAGCATGATCATGAGATGTCGGTATGTTGATATGTGATGAAATGATGTTTGAGATGTTGATTTCCACCCATGAACCATGCTTGCTTTGCTTGTATGTGGTTATGGGAGAGAATGAGTCATTTTTCATGGTGGCTTGAGTTGTGATTGATGAAGGATGAAATTTAAGTGTTTTGCATGGTTATTGAAGTGTTAAAAATGCATGCTTTGAGTTAATTTCAGTTTGGGTGTGAAATGGTTTGGATTCCTGCAATTCCGGGTGAGTGTTGTCGATGCAGAGCAAGACACACGCCCGTGTGCCCACATGAGCACGCCCATGTGCCTGCATGAGCACACCTGTGTGCCTACATGAGCATGCCCGTGTGCCTTTGTTTCTACAGGGACACGCTCGTGTTCACGAAGTGTGCATGACCTGTTTGCAGAGGACACGCCCGTATGTCTTAAGGAACACGGTCGTGTGCCTGTTCTTTCAATGTTTTACACAGATTTTCTAGAAGTGAGCACAATTGGCTGCATAGTAGCGCACGATCTCGTGCGTTTGTGCACACGCCCGTATGCTTTGCCCACATGCCTGTGCGCCAGCAATTTTCCAGAAAAAGAGTTTAAAATGAGTTATAAAGCATGGAAAACCAATATAAAGGCTAATGAGCATCAGATAAGAATGAAATCAGATAAATAAGGTTGCATAAGCATTTCATAGCATGACATGCAACATGAGAAAGGATCAAGGGATCTAAATTCAATAGCATTCAGTATTCAGAACCCGATATCCAGGTTAGAGTTTTGGGTGAACTTGAAGGGGCATCTGTGGGATTTCAGCCTTTTGACTACGGTCAGATCGTCTAGCATAGCACATTCAACTTTCTAGCCCTTAGTTAGACTGTTCAGCCCACATGGTCAAGATGTCAAATCCTTGTGTTCATCAGCCTGATCAACACAGCAGGTATCTTCGGATACATATAGATTTAGATGCATGCATATTCAATTTTCAGTTATCATGGCATGATTCATATTTCATGACATGGATTAAGAATGAATCCAGATAATCATAATAAGCAGTTTTCAGATCTAACAAGCGATTAGATGAATGTTAAGGCCAATGCCAAGTATGTTTGCTATTGTGTGATGCTTGCTTAGGTTGAGGGAAGTAAGGATCGCTTACTGGGTGATTTTTATCAGTCATTCCCTTCCTTCTTCCTTCCTGTTCAGGTATGTGTGCTGCTGGCAAGGAACGGGTGGACCGTGGTTGACAGGAGAGGACTCCACACAGTTTTCAGTATACAGTTTTGGCCTGATGGGTCACATTTGTAAATTTTATATTTACTCAGTTGCATATTTGTATAGAGAAACAATATGTAATTATGAAAGTGCCATTTTGGGCCCATTGTACAGTTGCAGTTTAAGCTTCCACTTGTGTATAAATGTATAGTAGCAGGTTTCTTTCCGTAGGATTCCTGTCGCGCATACCGAATTTCTAGAATATTAATAAAAGAAAAGATATCATTTAATAGCAGCGGTACACGTGACGGCGAGTCCTACAATTTTTGGTATCAAAGCCGTTCTCTGAGCCATTTTTGTAGAAATTTGAGTTTGTAAGTGTGTGGAGCCTGTTTTCTCTCCCTCACAGCCATTGTCCAGACCCTCCTCACAGCGTAAGTTAGGTATTATTTTCAGTTATATTGTGTTACATGTTCCTAACCCCTTGTTTGTTGGTAATGCTATAGATAGAGAAGAGTATATCCCTAGATATATAGATGAGGTAGATAATAGTTCTCCCACCCATTCTATGAGTGTTAGTGATAGGCGGTGATCTCAGAGTTCCTCCCATGTGTCTTTGAGACCAGCAAAATTAAGAGAAATGATGAGAGAAGTAGTCAGAGAAAGTCTTCAGCAAGCTAAAGTGGGTTATGTTCAGGAACCAGCTAGAGTAACACCACCCCAATATGAGACTTATCAGATCCCAAGAAGAAGACAAGCTCAGTCTTAGCCTCAGCCACAACCACAATTTCAGTTACAGCCACAGTTAGTCAGAGAGAGATATCAGTTTTCAGCTGGGTATAGAGAGTACAGTCAGGGTATGAGTACAGAGACAGCTGGCACTAGCTTTTCAAAGAGATTACATCCTATCTACCATCTGTCAGGGTCCTTCCAGCCTTCGAAATTCAGTAGATCCAAAGATCTAGAGATCCAGTAGTGGTAGAGGAATGGGTAAAGTCAGTGGAGAGTGTGATGAGCCTTTTCACACTATCAGAGAGAGAAAAAGTCAGATATGTGGTGTTCCTTCTGAAAGGTGATGCTAAAGTTTGGTGGGGTTCAGCCAAAGCCTCTATCAATGAAGAGTAGTTGACATGGATAGAATTTAGACTTTTATTTGATGCAGAGTACAGAAGCACAGAGATGCTATATGCCAAGACCCAAGAGTTCATTGATTTGACTCAAAGGTCAAATTCAGTGAAGCAGTACGCCACCAAGTTTAATGCGTTGGTGAGATTTTTCCCGAGCCTAGCAGGGACAGAGATGGGAAGAGTTCAGAAATTCATCCATGGCTTGCATCCTGCTATAGCCAAAGATGTGATGACTGAAGCAGATCCTCCCCAAAGATTCAGTGATGCATTGGAGAGAGTGCTTAGATCTGAGGTTGGTTTGTAGAGAATGGGTGCCATGAGCAAAGCAGTTGAGAGGACAGAAGACAGAGGCAAGAGACCGATGTCAGCAAAGAGATCAGCTAGGGGATTTCAGAGACAAATAACGGTACCCTAGTTGCCTCAGTGCGTCAGATGTGGCATGTGACATCCAGGAGAGTGCCTAGCTGATCAGATTGTATGTTATGGGTGCCATCAGCCAGGGCATAGGATTGTAGAGTGCCCAGTCAGAGGTGGAGTGGAGCAGGGTCGAGCAGAGGTGGTTTTGGCTAGTACAGAGGCAGAGGAGGTCCATCTAGAGGGGGTGTTGGTGTAGAGAGAGATGGAGCTGATGTTCTCAGACCCTGTGGTGGAGCACCTGGAGGAGGTGCTGGTCCTTCAGGTGTAGGCGGAGGCAGAGCCAGAGTGTATGTTGTTCCCCATGAGCAGGCAGAGGATATTCCCTATGCAGTAACAGGTCAGTTACTTTATTTTGGTACTCCTTTATTTATATTAGTTGATTGTGGAGCAACACACAGCTTTATAGCCAGGAGTGTAATGGAGAGATTAGGGGTTGACCCTAGTGTGGCTAGTAAAAGTATCCATATAGAGATGTCTGATGGGGGATTTGTGGTGAGTGATAGAGTCTTAGTAGATCAGGAAATAGAGATATTAGGTAGGCACATGATGATAGATCTGATTTTGTTGGAGTTGGCAGATTTTGATGTGATATTGGGAATAGACTTCTTAGGGAAATACAGTGTAGAGATAGATTGTGGAAGAAAGAAGATGAGATTCCACATAGGCCCTGATCATTTCGTTTTTTTAAGGGCATAGTTGACAGCATGATGATCTCTTGTATCCAGGCGAGTAAAATGTTGAGCAAGGGTTGTGTATGATACTTGGCCAATGTAGTATGCAGCAGTAATGGGACCAAGTATCTAGGAGATACCAGTAGTCAGAGATGTTGAACCCTTAGTGTTTTGATGATTCTAAAAATATGTTAAAATTTATGAAATAACAAAATTACCCCTGGCATGAACTTGGTTCATGACCGAAATCGGGTTGAAAAGCTATTTTGTAGGAATATGTATGCACACGCCCATTTATTGACCAATTGAAGCCACACATGCCATGTATTGTGATATTAAAGTCGCACACGCCCGTGTATTGAGAAGTTGAAAGCCACACACGCCCATGTTGTGCACAAGAGAACACACACGACCGTGTGCAGAAGGACACACAGTCGTGTGTCAAGGCAAAAGGGCACACACGACTGTGTGCAGAAAGGAGACACAGCCGTGTGTCAAAAAAGAATGACACACACGCCCGTGTGCAAGGCCAAAATGCAGCCATGTGCTTCCCGTGTGTTGATCGTGCGTGTATCCTGTGCTAGCTTTTGGAATCCAAAAGCAGATGAAAGAAAAATTGACACACGCCTGTGTGATGCAGATACACATGCCCGTGCTAGCACAAATATGTCCGTTGGAAATGCAGATTAAGGGAAGCACGACCGTGCAAGAAAAATGACACACCCATGAAATTTTTCAGAAAGTCTCCAATAGCTCTCAAAATCATCCCAATGGCTAGTTCTTTCCAAGTCTTATAAATTGGAGATGATTTGAAGATTCAGGGGTTAGAGAATTAGCACTACAACTTGTATTTTTCATTCTCTAATTTCTTCTCCAATTTTCTCTCACAAAACCTATTTGTATTTCTTTAAGAGAGAAACCTTGTGAGCTTAAGTGTTGTATCAGCCTTGAGAGGCAAATTACTGTAAAATTTCCACAAACCCTTGGGCGTAATCCCGTGAAACTAGTGTGGAGCGTAATCCCTGTTAAAACTAAGTTAAGGGCGCAATCATTTGTATCAAAACTAGTGTGAAGGGCAAAATCTCTTGGATCAAAACTATTGTAACTTCGAGGTTGAAGTTAGTGGAAGAAAAATCTTCAAGCGGGATTACTTGAAGTAATAGACGTAGGAGGCATGGAGAAGCTCTGAACCACTCTAAATCGGCTGAGCATTTCTTTTCCCTTACTCTCTTTAATTTGTGCTTATATTATTTATTTGCTTGGTTGTGGTTAATTGGAATTATATATATGTTTGAGTTGGTAGAATAGGAAAAAGTGTTTAAACTTGAGAAAAACTCAAAATAACCTATTCACCCCCCCTCTAGGTTATTTGCAATTGTAGTATTTGGGGTTTTGCAAGAGAGTTCAAAGCTTGGGCTCTTGTTTTCGAAAATCTAATGATTTTTAGAGTTTAAAATTCGTTTTCGAAACTCACATGGCAAATATTTTTCAAAAATCATCTTTCAAAGAAATGGGTAGTTCAAATAGGCCACCCTTATTTTGTGGTGTTAATTATGGTCAATGGAAAATTCGTATAAAATTTTTTGTTCAATCCATTGACTATAAGCTTTGGAAAATTATTGATAAGGGTGATTTTGTTCCCATAAATCCAAATACAAATTTGCCCAAAGACGAAATTGAATTTAATGAAGATGATGAAAGATTAATGAGTTTAAATTCAAGGGCATTAAACATGCTGTTTTGTGCTTTAGATACCACGAAATTCAACCGTGTTTCCTCTTGTGAAACAGCACATGAAATTTGGATGATCCTCCAAATGACTCATGAAGGTACAAGCCAAGTGAGAGAGTCCAAGATGGAGATGCTTTTCCGTGAGTATGAATTATTTGAGATGAAGAAAGATGAAAACCTCACGGAAATGTATAAACGCTTCTCAAACCTGGTAAATGAATTGAGAGGATTGGGAAAGAGGTTTGAGAATGTTGAGTTAGTCAAGAAGGTGCTAAGGTCATTGCCAGAAGCTTGGAGTATGAAGGTAACAACAGTTGAAGAATCGAAGGACTTGACCAATATGGGCATGGACGAATTGATCGAGAGTCTCCTAACTCACAAAATGAAATGGATGCCCAAGAAGGAGGAGAAAAAGAAGAATATCGCACTCAAGATTGAGAAGGATATAAGTGAAGATGAAGAAAACTTAACCGAAGAGGAGAGCTCGATGGATGAAGAGGATTTGAAGATGCTTTCTAGGAAATTTAGCAAGTTCTTTTCAAAAAGGAAGAAGAAAAAGAAAGAAAAAGTGGTGACTTGCTACAAGTGCGAGAAGAAAGGGCATTATCGACAAGAATGTCCTCAAGTGAAAAAGAAATATTCAAAAAAGAAGATGCTTGCCGCTTTAAGCAAGGAGGATTCAGAAGATGAAGATGAACGAATCTCCTTATGCTTTTACACTGAAAACAAAAATTGAAGAAGTGGTGTATAAGCAAAGCTTGAAGCACAACTCATATCCAGGTAAGTTATTCTAAACATGCTCAATTATGTGTTGTGAATGATGTTTGTGTTAGTCTGAAAATGTGGTTTGTGAATGCTAGCAATATGTGTTGAGTTATACGATGTGTGTTTGATAATTTATATGCCTACTTTGAATTCGAATTGAATCGATCTGAAAATATATTCGAAATCGGTCAACATCTGAATTCACATATTAATAACCCTCTTAGTTGATCAAAATAAGCAAGAATCATATTTTGTTGTGTTTTGATTGATTCTAATCTCGGCATTACATATTAAATTTTTCCAGATCACACGACCGTGTATCAATTGCACACGGTCGTGCTTGACCTTCGGTCAGCACATGCCCGTGTGTAAGAAATTCACACAATCGTGTATAATTGGGCAGTTTAAAGCAAACACACGCTCGTGTGTTCAAGAGACACATGCTCGTGTGTCCGCAGCTATTTAAGCAAAATCCAGTTTTTTTTTTTCTCATTTCAATGCAAATTGAAACCCTAACCACCGTTTTTGCTGAAAATCTCTCAACTCTCTCCCAAAAATAACTCAATTTTAGTCAAATTTCTCACATACATTTGGCTTTTAACACCATTTCATCAAGTTCTCTTGCATTTTCACATCATTTCATATTGATTTTCGCATCAAATCCATCAAAATCATTTGCATTTCAAAGCCTATCACAAAAATGCCTCCAAGGATGAAGAATGCAAACAAAAGATTGAATGAAGGGCCTTATGGAGTTATTTATCATAATAAGGAGCAAAAGGTACGCTTCAATCGACTCTTAGGAAAGCCAATTTATGTTGGAAGGTGTTTAGATATATCAATTTTGAGAGAAATTAGGATTTTGGAGGATGTAATGATTTTGGTTAGAGCTTTGAAATTAGAAAATTTATTTTTGATGAAATACAATGCGTATGAGAGATTGGTTTATGAGTTTTACAGTTCATTGCAAGTAACGAAAGATCCTAGGGGAACGATTACGGATTATACTATGAAATTCAGATTAGGAAATATTAATTGGACTGTAAAATCGGAGGAGTTAGCGAGCTGGATAGAGTGTGATTGTGAAGGAATTCTTGATATGCTAGGAGGGTGTAGTTCACAGGCATCCTGGATACACTGTACTGGAACTGACTTTTATCATGCTCATAAAGCCAAGGCATCGGCTATGCAGAGTTCGAGCCTGAAAATTTTTCATAGGATGATTACCTATACTTTAAATGCTAGAACAAACACTAATGGACATGTAAGTGTAAGAGATCTAGCATTAATAGAGTAGCACTGGAATACGCACAAGTGGATATGGCTCAGTGGTTGATTGGGAAATTAAATGATGTTCAGGAAAATGTAGATAAACCCCGAGTACCGATAGATTTTGGGATGCTTATATGTTTTTTTGCTAAGAGGCTAGGATTAGATTTATCAGATTATGAGCATATGTCATTCCTTTCACAGACATCCACTACCTTGGAACTGATGCCTTGTTCAGAATGAGATTAATTGAAAAAGACGGTTCGGAGGGATGGAGATTAGTTGATACGATTGGAGAGACTGAGCCTTTTATAGCTCATTTAAGTGCCCCATCACATGCAGCTAAATCTAGTGGAAGAAGAAGGAAGAGGACTCGAATTGATCTAGGAACGGAATCTCAATCGCCCTCTGAAATGCAAAGGCTGATGGCATCATTTGAAACTTTTCAGGGACAAGCCTTAGAGCATTTTAATTTTATGAGCCAAGAGTTAGTCGGCATTAGAAACAGAGTGGGATGTCTTGTAGACCGAGTGAGCAAAATGGAAAATCAGTTACAAGCTATTAATTCTCGGTTTCCATCCATATCAGTACAAGATGATGACGATGCTCCTCCATCAGCTCAAGACTGAAACGCATCATCCTTCATATGCATTGTTTCATGCATCATTTGCACATTAATATTTTTTTGAGGAACATTAATCTTTTTTTAATTGTGTTTACTTTAACATTATCTATTAATGTTTAATTGATAATGATTTTTGATAATGACTTGTTATTGCCTTGATTGCTGACATTGGTGAATTGAAGTCATTGGTGATTATTATTGATATTTTGGGAGTGTATGTTTCTTGTTATGTCTGGGAAATATTTGAAAAATAGAGGAGACTTTGTCAAAATTCTTTTTGATTTATGACAAAAAGGGGGAGAATTAGGGTTAAAATCAAATGAAAACTTTTATATATACATAGAGAAATGGGGAGTAATGAAAACTTTTATATATGCATAGAGATAAGGGGAGTGCTAAAAGAATAATAAAAGTTTTAATTGAATATGCTTTATTGAAAATTTTAACATATTTTGTCATTAATCAAAAAGGGGGAGATTGTTGAACCCTTAGTGTTTTGATGATTCTGAAAATATGTTAAAATTTATGAAATGACAAAATTACCCCTGGCATGAACTTGGTTCATGATTGAAATCGGGTTTAAAAGCTATTTTGAAAGAATATGTATGCACACGCCTGTGTATTGACCAATTGAAGCCACACACGCCTATGTATTGTGATATTAAAGCCGTACACGCCCGTGTATTGAGAAGTTGAAAGCCACACACGCCCGTGTTGTGCACAAGAGAACACACACGGCCGTGTGCAGAAGGACACACAGCCGTGTGTCAGGGTAAAAGGGCACACACTACCGTGTGCAGGAATGAGACACAGTGATATGAATTTCACTTCACCAACACTTCTTCATGATCATGGGAAACATCCAAGAGTAAAGAAAATTCAGAGAAAGAATTCCATGGTCCAAAACAACCACATATGTGAGCCTACTAAGAGTAATTTCCCTACATATTATAAAGGCAAGATGAATGAGATCAAATTCAAGCAATGTGACTTTATGAAGCTCATGCATTCTAACATTCATTCATGGCCCTCCAAGGAGTCCAAAATGATAAAGTGGCTACACAACAAGTTCAAGGACAAAAGAAAAAGTCAAGCCAAGCCAACCAAGGGCTTATGATCAAACATGTATTTCTTTCTTTAGTTTTAAATGTAATTAGATTTAGGGAACTTATGTAATTTGTTTCTTTTGTGTTTTCTTTTATTTAATTTAAGTGGTGTTTAAGTTAACTAGGGTTAGTTAGACTTTAACCATGGTTTGTATCATGCCTATAAAAGACAATCCAAACTTATTGTAAAGGACTTTTGATGAATTAATGAAAATTTGAGAGCTTTAGCTTTCCTTCCATGTGTTCTTAGAACTTGGTGTTCTTGGGAACCAAGTATCAATCCTTTATCCAATTTCCATTGCAAGAAGGAAGTTGGTGGTGGAGATTCAAGTTGGTGATTCTTGTATCAAGTGGGTGGAGCCTTCCTTTAAGCTTGTGTGCAAGAAATCTTTATGCTTGGATCACCCTCAAGTTGTTGGAGAATTTCCTTTATGCTTGAGGTTTGTTTCTTGCTAATTTTTGTTCATGTTTGATGGTCTTGAAGATTGCTTGAAGTGATGATAGATTGGAGTTGTATGAATCTTAGTTTTGGGTGGGAAATTTGCTTGTTATTGCATGGTTTAGGAGCTTGTTTATTGCTGGATTTTTGGACCATCATTTGAATGCTATTTGTTCACCATTGAAGAGAGATTAAGGGCTGCAATTCATATCACACAGTCATGTGTCAAAGAAGAATGACACACACAGTCGTGTAGCACAAACACACGCCCGTGTGCAAGAGCAAAATGCAGTCGTGTGCTTCCCGTGTGTTGATCGTGCGTGTATCCCATGCTAGCTTCTGGAATCCAAAAGTAGATGGAAGAAAAATTGACATACACTTGTGTGATGCAGATACACACGCCCAAATATGACTGTTGAAAATACAGATTAAGGGAAGCACGACCGTGCAAGAAAAATGACTTGCCCGTGCAATTTTCTAGAAAGTCTCCAACGACTCTCAAAATCATCCCAATGGCTAGTTCTTTCCAATTCTTATAAATTGAAGATGATTTGAAGATTCAGGGGTTAGAGAATTAGCACTACAACTTGCATTCTTTCATTCTCTAATTTCTTCTCCAATTTTCTCTCACAAAACCTATTTGTATTTCTTTAAGAGAGAAACCTTGTGAGCTTAAGTGTTGTATCAGCCTTGAGAGGCAAATTACTGTAAAATTTCCACAAACCCTTAGGCGCAATCCTGTGAAACTAGTGTGGGGCATAATCCCTGTTAAAACTAAGTTAAGGGTGCAATCCCTTATATCAAAACTAGTGTGAAGGGCGAAATCCCTTGGATCAAAACTATTATAACTTCAGGGTTGAAGTTATTGGAAGGAAAATCTTCAAACAGGATTGCTTGACGTAGTAGATGTAGGAGGCGTGGAGAAGATTCGAACCACTCTAAATCGGCTAAGCATTTCTTTTCCTTTACTCTCTTTAATTTGTGTTTATATTATTTATTTGCTTGGTTGTGGTTAATTGGAATTATATATATGTTTGAGTTGGTAGAATAAGAAAAAGTTTTTAAACTTGAGAAAAACTCAAAATAACCTATTCACCCCCCTTAGGTTATTTGCCATTATAGTATTTGGGGTTTTACAAGAGAGTTCAGTGATGTCTTTCTAGACGAGTTGCCAAGGCTAACTCTAGACAGAGAGTTAGAGTTTAGTGTCAAGCTTCTTCCTGGTACGGCTTCAATCTCTAAGGCTTCGTAACGGATGGCTCCAGTTGAACTCTAGGAGTTGAAGAAGCAATTGTAAGAGTTGGCAGACAAAAGATTCATCAAATCGAGTTGTTCACCTTGGGGAGCTCTAATTTTATTTGTGAAAAAGAAAGACAGGTCAATGAGGATATGCATTGACTATAGGGAGCTGAACAAGGTCACAGTGAAGAATAAGTATCCTCTGCCAAGGATAGATGACCTCTTTGATCAGTTGAGAGGTGTCGAGGTATTTTCTATGATTGACTTGAGATTAAGTTATTATCATGTCAGAGTGGCAGATAGGGATGTCCCCAAGACTGCTTTCAGGACCAGGTATGAGCATTATGAATTCGTAATAATGCCCTTTGGGTTGACTAATGCCCTAGTGATCTTTATGGATCTAACGAACAGGGTGTTTCATGATTGCTTGGACCGGTTCATGACAGTTTTCATTGATGACATTCTGGTGTATTCTAGAAGTGTAGCAGAGCATGAGGAGCACCTCATGTTTGTGCTTTAGAGGTTGAGAGACAGACAGTTGTTCGCCAAGTTCTCCAAGTGTGAGTTTTGGCTCGACAAAATGGCATTTCTAGGCCATGTAGTTTCAGCAGAGGGTATTTCAGTGGACCCCAGTAAAGTGGAAGCTGTATTGAGTTGGTCGAGGCTGAAGACGGTAAAAGAAGTAAGAAGTTTCCTTGGTTTAGCAGGCTATTACAGGAGATTTATTGAGAGGTTCTCGAGTCTAGTGAGACCTTTCACTGCTTTGACCAGGAAAGAGATTCCATTTGTGTGGACTGAGGAGTGCGAGACACGTTTCTAGGAGCTCAAGTAGAGATTGACTAGCACTCCAGTGTTGGCACTACCTCAGGAGGGGGTAGAGTTTGACATTTATACTGTTGCATCCTATCAGGGAATTGGGGTAGTTTTGATACAATCTGGTAGGGTAATTACCTATACCTCCAGGCAGTTACGAGATCATAAGTTAGGATACCCTACCTACGACTTGGAGTTAACTGCAGTCGTGTTTGCCTTGAAGATTTGGAGACATTACTTGTATGAAGTCAAGTGCAGTATCTATTCAGACTATAAGAGTCTGAAATATTTCTTCACTCAGAAAGAGCTGAATATGAGGCAGAAAAGATGGTTAAAGTTGGTGAAAGACTACGAGTGTGAAATCAAGTATCCCCAGGAAAAGCCAATGTAGTGGCTGATACGTTGAGTAGGCGAGTGGTCTTATCCAGCATTTTTGTTCAAAAAGAGCTACAGCATGAGATTGTCAGAGAGTAGATTGAGATAGTGACTACCAGTTTCTCCAGACTGCAGATCAGATCCTCCTTGTTTGATGAGATCAAAGACAGTCAGAAGTCAGATGAGTGGACCCAGAGTATGCTTCAAAAGATGTTAGAGAGAACAGTGCTAGATTTTGAAGTCAGAGATGGGATCTTGAGATTCAGGGACAGAGTTTGTATGCCCCAGAGTTCAGAGTTGAGACAAAAGATTTTGTCAGAGGCACACAGTGCGGTGTATTTAGCACACCCAGGTAGCACAAAGATGTATCAAGATCTCAAGAGGAATTTCTGGTGGTCAGGAATGAAGAAAGACATAGCAGACTTCGTCTTTAGATGTCTTATATGTCAGCAAGTTAAAGCAGAGCACCAAAGACCCTTAAATTTACTTCATCCCTTGAGTATTCCTAAGTGAAAGTAGGAAGACATTTCCATGGACTTCATTTTCGGTCTTCCCAGAGTCCAGAGAGGATTTGATGGTATTTGGGTGATAGTGGATCAACTCAGCAAGTCAGCTCACTTTCTACCTGTCAGGTAGGGTATGTCTATAGACCAATTAGGGCGACTGTATATCAGAGAAGTGCTTAGACTTCATAGGGTTCTCAGGACTATAGTGTCAGACAAAGACTCTAGATTCTTGTCATTCTGGAGATCATTACAGAGATCATTGGGAGTCAGACTGCAGTTCAATTTAGCATATCACCCTCAGACAGATGGTCAGACTGAGAGGGTAAATTAGGTCTTAGAGGATATGTTAAGAGCCTATTGTATGGACTTCCAGACCAGTTGGGCAGAGTTGCTTCCTCTAACAGAGTTTACCTATAACAAAGTTACCAGACAACCATTCAGATGGCTCCATTTGAAGCTTTGTATGGTCGGAGGTGTACGTCTTTTCTCCATTAGGATGAGATTGGAGAAAGAGATTCTTTGGAGATAGTAGTGGGTCCAAAGACGACTTTGAGAATGATTGAGCAGATCAAGATCATCAGGTAGAGAATGAGACAGGCCCAGGATTGACAGAACAGTTATGTTGACTTAAGGCGTAGAAAAATTGAGTTTTCAGTAGGCGACAGAGTTTTTCTAAGGGTTGCTCCCTACAAGCAAGTTCTCAGATTTGGTAAGGAGGGAAAGTTAGCCCTAGATTCATTGGTCCCTATGAGATTTTGGAAAGAGTAGGGATCGTTGCCTACAGATTAGCATTGCCAACCAGCATAGACAGAATCTATAATGTCTTCTATGTGTCGTAGTTGAGGAAGTATGTGATAGATCAGTCTCATGTACTTCAGTTTTCAGATGTGGATCTTACAGAAGACCTGAGCTACCAAGAGAAGCCAGTACAGATTCTGGATTACAAGGTCAAGGTCCTCATAAATAAAGAGATTCCTCTCATGAAAGTCTTGTGGCGCAGCCAGAGAATGGAGGAAGCCACTTGGGAGGTAGAAGCTGAGATCAGGGATAGGTTCCCAGAGTTGTTCAGGTAAATTTCGGGGTCAGAATTTTTATAAAAGGGGAGGAATGTAGCATCCCAAGATTAGAAATACCCTTAGAGGCAGAGTTTGGGGGTTAGATGTGAGAAATAGAAATAGATTGGGAGTTTAGAAAAGTTTAGGGGTGAGATAGTAAGTTTTCAGAGCCTGTGTGGCTTACACATGATTCCCTTTGGGAGGTTTCTATCATGCGTAGCACGGGAAATGAAGAGTTTTCATTTTCCCTTGTGCACTCCCGTGCACTGTGCCCTGCACGCCCGTGTAGGTGAGTTAGATGAGAGAGACGAGAGATTTAAGTGTTTTCTTCAGCCAAAAGTTTCTCTTGTTTTCAGTTGCTCCCAGCCCTATAACTGAGATCCAGTATCCAACGGCTCCCAATCCAGCTAGAAAAGTAAGAGATTAGATAGAAAGAGATTTCTAGCAGCCATGGCAAGAGGTAAGTGTTTCATTACTTCTTCCTTGCATTTCCTAGCTTGCATTTGATGATTGATGATGCTTGGAAATGTTTGTTTACGTTTCTAGCATGATTATAAGATGTCGGTGTGTTGATATGTGATGACATGATGTTTAAGATGCTGATTTCCATCGATGAACCATGCTTGCTTTGCTTGTATGTGGTTATGAGAGAGAATGAGTCATTTTTCATGGTGGATTGAGTTGTGATTGATGAAGGATGAAATTGAAGTGTTTTGCATGCTTATTGAAGTGTTAAAAATGCATGCTTTGAGTTAATTTCAATTTGGGTGTGAAATGGTTTGGATTCCTGCAATTCCAGGTGAGTGTTGTCGATGCAGAGCAAGACACATGCCCATGTGCCCGCATGAGAACGCCCGTGTGCCTTTGTTTCTACAGGGACACGCTCGTGTGCATGAAGTGTGCACAGTCTGTTTGTAGAAGACATGCCCGTGTGTCTTGAGGGACACGACCGTGTGCCTGTTCTTTCAGTGTTTTGCATAGATTTTCCAGAAGCAAGCATGACTGGCTGCACGGTTATCTGAATTGCTGCCCTTAATCTCTCTTCAATGGTGAACAAATAACATTCAAATGATGGTCCAAAAATCCAGCAATAAACAAGCTCCTGAACCATGCAATAACAAGCAAATTTCCCACCCAAAACTAACAGTCATGCAACTCCAATCTATCATCACTTCAAGCAATCTTCAAGACCATCAAACATGAACTAAAATTAGCAAGAAAACAAACCTCAAGCATAAAGGAAATTCTCCACCAACTTGAGGGTGATCCAAGCATAAAGATTTCTTGCACACAAGCTTAAAGGAAGGCTCCACCCACTTGATACAAGAATCACCAACTTGAATCTCCACCACCAACTTCCTTCTTGCAATGGAAATTGGATAAAGGATTGATACTTGGTTCCCAAGAACACCAAGTTCTAAGAACACAAGGAAGGAAAGCTAAAGCTCTCAAATTTTCATTAATTTATCAAAAAGTCCTTTACAATAAGTTTGGATTGGCTTTTATAGGCATGATACAAACCATGGTTAAAGTCTAGTTAACTTAAACACCACTTAAATTAAATAAAAGAAAACACAAAAGAGACAAATTACATAAGTTCCCTAAATCTAATTACATTTAAAACTAATGAAAGAAATACATGTTTGAGCATAAGCCCTTGGTTGGCTTGGCTTGACTTCTCCTTTTGTCTTTGAACTTTTTGTGTAGCCACTTTATGATTTTGGACTCCTTGGAGGGCCATGAATGAAGGTTAGAATGCATGAGCTTCATAAAGTCACATTGCTTGAATTTGATCTCATTCATCTTGCCTTTATAATATGTGTGGAAATTACTCTTAGTAGGCTCACATGTGTGGTTGTTTTGGATCATGGAATTCTTTCTCTGAATTTCCTCTACTCTTGGATGTTTTCCATGATCATGAAGAAGTTTTGGTGAAGTGAAATTCATATCACACGGCCAATGCACGATCCCATGCGTTTGTGCACACGCCCGTGTGTGTCTCTTGCACGCCTGTGTGTTTTGCCCACACGCCCGTGTGATGTGAATCCATCAAATTGGCTAAAATTACATTTAAAAGCTTATGCATGCAAATTAGGCTCTAATCACTTCCAATACTTAACACCTCACTTCCAACCATCATCAAACATCCCAATCTACTGATTTTCATCACCAAATCAACACCACATCAAGATTAACAAAACCAAAGGCAAGCACTATAAGTTCTACAAGTTCAAGTAGATAAATTTTCCATGCAACATATATAATACTTACTAGATTAGCCAAATGATACTCCAAGCATAAAGACAAAGCCACCAACTTGGAAATCCACCACCAAACCTTTGGCTAAAGTTTGGATAAAGGAAGAACAAATCAATTCAAGAGACAAACTCAAGAACCAAAATGAGAGAGATTTTCATATTGATAAAAACTACTTTTTACAATATTTTCATGCCTTTATATATGGTCTTCCCAAAGGCATGGTCAAAGCCCTAATATTAAATATAAATACAACAAAATGAAATTACAAAATATTACAAAATTTCTAAGCCATTGAAATGAGAAATGAGCCCATGCTTCATTAATTACAAGCCATGCCACTTTTCCTTAAATAAAGGAATCATGTCCCCTTGACTTTGCAACTTGCATATCTTCCATTCTTTGAATCAAATTGAAGCCAAATTTGGTAAGTGGGCCTAATTCTCCTTGATGAACATGGGTTGGGCTAGGATAGCCCAATGTGAGCTCTTCTTGGACCTCCTTGTTGCCTTGGGCCATTTGCTTGCATGTTTGATTGGCTTGGACCATAGACTTCATATCTTGGACTCCTTTGGCTTTTGATTTCATTCCATAAACATGAAGAAGTGTAGGGCTGCTGGAATGGGTTAGGATCACATCATCCTCCCTAGGTTGAAGAGGATTTGCCCTCAAATCCAAGAAATTGTTATCTTCAAAATATGGAGACAAGTCACCTACATTAAAGGTTGCTGAAACTCCACCAAATTCACTTGGAATGTCCACCTTGTATGCATTGTCCCCAATCTTCTCAATAACCTCAAATGGTCCATCAGCCCTTGGAGAAAGTTTACTTTTCCTCTTGGATGGAAATCTCTCCTTTCTTAAATGAACCCAAACCAAGTCACCTGGCTGGAAGGTGGAAGCCTTTCTATGCTTGTTTGCCCTTCTCTTGTATGCTTCATTGGACTTTTCAATTTGAACTCTTATGGACTCATGCAATTTCTTCATAGCCTTGGCTTTCTCTTTAGCATCTACACTAACTTGAGTATCAGTAGGCAAAGAAGATAAATCAAGTGGGATAAGGGGATTTATACCATAAACAATTTCAAATGGGGAATGGCCGGTTGTCACATTTGGTGCCCGATTGTATGCAAATTCAGCATGTGCAAGCTTGATGTCCCAATCCTTCAAACTTTTGCTTACCAACGTCCTCAAAAGTGCTCCCAATGTGCGGTTAGTAACTTCGGTTTGCCCATCAGTTTGAGGATGATGAGAGGTACTAAAAAGAAGCCTTGTTCCTAACTTCCCCCACAAAGTTCTCCAAAAATGACTAAGAAACTTTGTGTCTCGATCAGATACAATACTCCTTGGAACTCCATGTAGTCGAATGATCTCTTTAAAGAATAAATCAGCTACCTTATATGCATCATCCGTCTTGTGGCATGGTGTGAAATGTGCCATCTTGGAAAACCGATCCACCACTACCATAATGGAGTCTTTCCCCCTTTGAGTTCTAGGCAAAGCAACTATAAAATCCATGCTTAGGTCCTCCCATGGCTGTTCTGGTGTTGGTAAAGGAGTATATAGACCTGGTTTGAAATGGCTCTTTGCCCTTTGACATGTACCACATCTTGCAATTATGGCTTGAACATCCCCATGCATCTTAGGCCAATAAAAATGCTCCTTGATGATTTCTAAAGTCTTGGTAACCCCAAAATGACCAGCAAGTCCTCCCCCATGTGTCTCCCTCACAATTAATTCCCTAAAACTCCCTTTTGGAACACAAATTCTGTTGCCCTTAAAAAGAAAGCCATCTTGCATCATATAATCTTCACAATTCCCTTTCTTACATTCAGCAATAATATCACTCATATATTCATCATTGGCATAGCATTCCTTCATCATATGAAAGCCAAGAATTCTAGCATCTAAAATGGCAAGTAGAGAGTACCTTCTTGATAAAGCATCAGCCACCACATTATTGACTCCTTGCTTGTAATTAGACACAAAGGAGAATGATTGAAGGAATTCCACCCATTTGGCATGCCTAGGACTCAATTTGTGTTGCCCATTGATGAACTTTAATGCTTGGTGATCTGAGTGTAACACAAATTGTTTAGGCCTTAGATAATGACTCCAATAATCCAAAGCCCTTACAATTGCATAGAATTCCTTGTCATAAGTGCTGTAGTTCCTCCTTGAGTCATTTAACTTCTCACTAAAGTAAGCAATAGGGCGTTTGGATTGAGTAAGGACTGCACCGATTCCGACACCGCTTGCATCACATTCAACTTCAAAAACTTGGGAGAAATCAGGCAAGACAAGGATTGGTGCCTCACAAAGTTTCTTCTTAATCATTTCAAAGGCTTCATTGGCTGTCAAAGACCACTCAAAACTTCCTTTCTTCAAACATTCAGTGATAGGGGTCATGATAGTGCTAAAATTAGGTACAAATCTTCTATAGAATGATGCCAACCCATGAAAGCTCCTAACTTCAGTTATGGACTTAGGTTGGGGCCAACTTTTAATTGCTTCTACCTTAGATTGATCCACCATGATGCCATCTTTTGATACCACATAACCAAGGAAGACAATGCTAGGTGTAAGGAAGTCACATTTCTCTAGCTTGGCATACAACTTCTTTTCCCTCAACACATCAAAAACTTGCTTTAGGTGCTGCAAATGATCTTCTTCTCCCTTACTATACACCAATATATCATCAAAATATACTACCACAAATCTTCCCAAGAATGGCTTCAACACTTCATTCATCAATCTCATGAATGTGCTAGGTGCATTAGATAGCCCAAATGGCATAACCATCCACTCATACAGCCCTCCTTTGGTTTTAAAGGCTGTCTTCCACTCATCCCCCTCTCTCATTCTTATTTGATGATAGCCACTCCTAAGATCTATCTTTGAAAATATGGTAGAGCCATGTAACTCATCCAACATGTCATCAAGTCTAGGAATGGGATACCTATACTTGATGGTGATATTATTGATAGCTCTACTATCAACACACATCCTATATGAGCCATCCTTCTTAGGAACCAATAAAGCCGGCACCGAGCAAGGACTCATGCTCTCCCTCACATATCCACGGGCAACCAACTCATCCACTTGCCTTTGTAATTCTTTGGACTCTTCCGGATTGCATCTATAGGCTGGTCTATTGGGTAATGGGGAGCCAGGTATGAGGTCTATCTGGTGCTCTATTCCTCTCAAAGGTGGCAAGCCAGGTGGTAGTTCATGTGGGAAAACATCTTGGTATTCATGGAGCAATGGTTGGATTAGAGGGTGAGGTTCTTTTATGGGTTCAAGGTTTCTCCTCTCAGTGATAAGCAATGCAAGGACAGGTTGGTTCTTCACTATGGCTTGTTCCACTTTGGTTCCACTCAAGAAAAGGTTTCCTTTGTGGTTTTCAGGTTTAGGAATGGGTTGATGTATTTGGGATGGCTTGAGGGGTGCAAGGGTGATGGTTTTCTTCTCTATTTTAAAGGTGTAAGTATTCTTTTTCCCATCATGCAAAACCTCCCTATCAAATTGCCAAGGCCTTCCCAACAACAAGTGACATGCATCCATAGGTATAACATCACAAATAACCTCATCAACATATCTCTTTCCAATAGAAAATGGCACAACAACCTGTTTGGTGACTTGAAGTGTGCTTCCATTGCTTAGCCACTGCAATTTGTAAGGTTGTGCATGTGTAAGGGTTGGTAAGCTCAACTTCTCCACAAGGGTGGTGGATGCAACATTGGTACAGCTCCCACCATCAACAATGAGTGTACACACCTTGCCCTTGATGGTGCACCTTGTTTGGAAGAGGTTCTCCCTTTGTTCTTCACCTTGGCCAACTTGTGCATGCAATACCCTCCTAATTACAAGCATGTTTCCACTATCAGCTTCTTCTACAATCTCTTCCTCACTTTCTTCTTTGTCATCATCACTTTCCTCTCCTTGTACTGCCTTCTCAATCTCTTCAATTTCTTTCAAAGTCATTACCCTTTTATTTGGGCAATTGGCATGGAGATGGCCATAACCATGGCACTTGAAGCATTTCCTCTCCTTAAGATTGTTATTGTGCTTGGGAGTGATGGCCCTCTCCTTGGGAGTCTCTACTACTATCTCTTTACCCTTATCCTTGGATGAGAATTACTGCCTTCTCAATCTCTTCAATTTCTTTCAAAGTCATTACCCTTTTATTTGGGCAATTGGCATGGAGATGGCCATAACCATGGCACTTGAAGCATTTCCTCTCCTTAAGATTGTTATTGTGCTTGGGAGTGATGGCCCTCTCCTTGGGAGTCTCTACTACTATCTCTTTACCCTTATCCTTGGATGGGAATTCAGTTTTAGAGTAAGAAGTGGAGCCTTTGTATTGAGTACTACCTTTATAAAAGGTTTTGGGGGCTGAAATTTTCAATGACTTCCTTTGCCTCTCCACTTTGATAGCTAGCTTACAAACATCTTCAAAATTGCAATAGGTTTGCAATTCCACCATATGAGCAATGTTATTATCCAACCCTCCCAAAAATCTTGCAATTGTTTGTTCTTTAACTTCAGGTAGATCACTTCTCATCATGAGCTTTTCAAATTCTCTAATATACTCTTCCACACTCTTGTCCCCTTGCTTAAGTGTATGCAATTTTAGGTAGAGGTCTTGCTTATGGTTGTCGGGTAAGAACCTCCTTTTCATGAGTTTCTTCAATTTCTCCCATGATTTCACCCTTTCTTTACCTTCTCTTTCCCTCTTCTTTTTCAAGTTTTCCCACCATAAAGAAGCATAATCTTTGAACTTCAATATGGCAATCTTGCATTTCTTTTCATCGGAATATCCTTTAAACTCAAACACTCTCTCAATCTCACTTAACCAATCTAGAAAATCATCTGAATTTAGTCCTCCCTCAAATTCAGGTATATCAATTTTCAGCCCTCTATCATCATCTTCATCCCTCCTTATTCTTCTTCTATGGTCCCCCGTATCACTAGAGTCACTTGACAAATGCATTTCCTCCTCAAGGTGTGGCCTTGGAGGTGGTCTAGGATGGGGTTGATTTCTTCTATGGTTTGTGTTTTGGTTTTGGTTTCTAAGAAGTTGTATGATTTCAGTGAATTGGGTTCTAAGCTCATTGATTTCATTTTCTAGTCTTTGGCTAACAAGTTGCCATGGATGAGGTGGTGAAGAAGAAGGTGATCTTTGTGACATTTTGGTGTTTTAATGGTAAGGTAAGTGTTTAGAATGTGTTTTGGGTGAAAAGGAATGGTTGGGATTAAGTAGTTTAGGTATTGTCCAAAGTTTTGGGTCTTGGCTTTTAAATGAATTGGGTTTGTATTTGGGCTAGGTAAAAATGTGTGGGGAATGGTAAATTTGTGTACTTTTGTTTGAGGTAGGGCAAAGGAAAGATGTAGGAAAGTTTTTAAGTGTTTTGGGCTGGAAAAAGGGCAAATTCACATTCTGTGAACAGTAAATTCGTGAGGGAACAGTACCTTCCGGCTGTAAATAGTTTTTCCGGCCAAGAAATAAGATGAAGAAGAAATGGATCCACAATCAACACAACCAAACAACCTAAGCTCTGATACCAAATTGATGTGAATCCATCAAATTGGCTAAAATTACATTTAAAAGCTTATGCATGCAAATTAGGCTCTAATCACTTCCAATACTTAACACCTCACTTCCAACCATCATCAAACATCCCAATCTACTGATTTTCATCACCAAATCAACACCACATCAAGATTAACAAAACCAAAGGCAAGCACTATAAGTTCTACAAGTTCAAGTAGATAAATTTTCCATGCAACATATATAATACTTACTAGATTAGCCAAATGATACTCCAAGCATAAAGGCAAAGCCACCAACTTGGAAATCCACCACCAAACCTTTGGCTAAAGTTTGGATAAAGGAAGAACAAATCAATTCAAGAGACAAACTCAAGAACCAAAATGAGAGAGATTTTCATATTGATAAAAACTACTTTTTACAATATTTTCATGCCTTTATATATGGTCTTCCCAAAGGCATGGTCAAAGCCCTAATATTAAATATAAATACAACAAAATGAAATTACAAAATATTACAAAATTTCTAAGCCATTGAAATGAGAAATGAGCCCATGCTTCATTAATTACAAGCCATGCCACTTTTCCTTAAATAAAGGAATCATGTCCCCTTGACTTTGCAACTTGCATATCTTCCATTCTTTGAATCAAATTGAAGCCAAATTTGGTAAGTGGGCCTAATTCTCCTTGATGAACATGGGTTGGGCTAGGATAGCCCAATGTGAGCTCTTCTTGGACCTCCTTGTTGCCTTGGGCCATTTGCTTGCATGTTTGATTGGCTTGGACCATAGACTTCATATCTTGGACTCCTTTGGCTTTTGATTTCATTCCATAAACATGAAGAAGTGTAGGGCTGCTGGAATGGGTTGGGATCACATCACCGTGCGCCATTAATTTTCCAGAAAAAGAGTTTAAAATGAATTATAAAGCATGGGAAACCAATATAAAGGCTAATGACATCAGATAAGAATGAAATCAGATAAATAAGGTTGCATAAACATTTCATAGCATGACATGTAACATGAGAAAGGATCAAGGGATTCGAATTCAGTAGCATTCAGCATTTAGAACCCGATATCCGGGTTAGAGTTTTGGGTGAACTCGAGGGGTCATTTGTGGGATTTCAGTCTTTTGACTACGGTCAGATCGTCTAGCATAGCACATTCAGCGTTCTAGCCCTTAGCTAGACTGTTCAGCCCAATGGCCAGGATGCCGAATCCCTATGTTTATCAGCCTGATCAGCACAGCAGGTATCTTCGGATATATATAGATTCAGATGCATGCATATTCAATTTTCAGTTATCATGGCATGACTCATATTTCATGACATGGATTAAGAATGAATCCAGATAATCATAATAAGTAGTTTTTAGATCCAACAAGCGATTATATGAATGTTAGGGTCAAGGTGATCTGAATTGCTGCCCTTAATCTCTCTTCAATGGTGAACAAATAACATTCAAATGATGGTCCAAAAATCCAGCAATAAACAAGCTCCTGAACCATGCAATAACAAGCAAATTTCCTACCCAAAACTAACATTCATGCAACTCCAATCTATCATCACTTCAAGCAATCTTCAAGACCATCAAACATGAACTAAAATTAGCAAGAAAACAAACCTCAAGCATAAAGGAAATTCTCCACCAACTTGAGGGTGATCCAAGCATAAAGATTTCTTGCACACAAGCTTAAAGGAAGGCTCCACCCACTTGATACAAGAATCACCAACTTGAATCTCCACCACCAACTTCCTTCTTGCAATGGAAATTGGATAAAGGATTGATACTTGGTTCCCAAGAACACCAAGTTCTAAGAACACAAGAAAGGAAAGCTAAAGCTCTCAAATTTTCATTAATTCATCAAAAAGTCCTTTACAATAATTTTGGATTGCCTTTTATAGGCATGATACAAACCATGGTTAAAGTCTAGTTAACTTAAACACCACTTAAATTAAATAAAAGAAAACACAAAAGAGACAAATTACATAAGTTCCCTAAATCTAATTACATTTAAAACTAAAGAAAGAAATACATGTTTGATCATAACCCCTTGGTTGGCTTGGCTTGACTTCTCCTTTTTTCTTTGAACTTGTTGTGTAGCCACTTTATGATTTTGGACTCCTTGGAGGGCCATGAATGAATGTTAGAATGCATGAGCTTCATAAAGTCACATTGCTTGAATTTGATCTCATTCATCTTGCCTTTATAATATGTGTGGAAATTACTCTTAGTAGGCTCACATGTGTGGTTGTTTTGGACCATGGAATTCTTTCTCTGAATTTCCTCTACTCTTGGATGTTTCCCATGATCATGAAGAAGTGTTGATGAAGTGAAATTCATATCACAAGGCCAGGTATGTTTGCTATTGTGTGATGCTTGCTTGGGTTGAGGGAAGTAAGGATCGCTTAGTGGGTGATTTTTCTCACCATTCCCTTCCTTCTTCCTTCCTTTTTAGGTATGTGTGTTGTTGGCAACGAGCGGGTGGACCGTGGTTGATAGGAGAGGACTCCACACAGTTTTCAGTGTACAGTTTTGGCCTGATGGGTCACATTTGTAAATTTTATATTTACTCAGTTGCATATTTGTACAGAGAAATAGTATGTATTTATGAAAGTGCCATTTTGGGCCCATTGTACAGTTATAGTTTAAGCTTCCGCTTGTGTATAAATGTATAGCAGTAGGTTTCTTTTCTTAAGATTCCCGTTACGTGTACCGAATTTCCAAAATATTAATAAAAGAAAAGATATCATTCAACAGCAGCGGTACACGTGGCGGTGGGTTCTACAATCTTGATGAAGAGGTATATATGAAACAATAGATGGTTTTCAAATTGAAAAAAAAACAACATATGTTGTGGAGACTGAAAAAGTCTATATGTGGTTTAAAATAAGCTTTTTGGTAATGGTATGTTAAGTTTGATGAAGTTTTGACATCATTTGGCTTTGTTGAGAATATATTTGATCAATATATATATATATAAAGTTTAATAGGAGTAGGTTTATTTTCTTGGTATTCTATATAGATGATATCTTATTGGCAAACATAAGGTAACCTATTTTGTGAAACCAAACAATTTCTAAGGCTTTTGATATGAAAGATCTTGGGAAAGCATTATTTGTTCTAGGTATTCAGATCCATTGAGACAAAGCTTGAGGGTTAGTTGACTTATCTCAAAAAAATTATATTGAGTATGTTTTTAAAAGATTTAAAATGGAGATTTGTAAAGGTAGGGATGTACCAGTCATAAAAGGAGATAAGTTTAGTAACAAGCAATGTCTTTAGAATGATGTTGAAAAGGAGCATCTACACAAGGTATCCCTTATGCTATTACCATTGGGAGCTTGATGTATGCAAAAGTATGTACAAGGCCTAATATAACATTTGCTGTGAATACTCTTAGTTAATATCTTTCTAATCTAGGCTCTGATCATTGAGTGGTAGCCAAGAAAGTTATGAGATACTTACAAAGGACTAAAGATTTCATGCATGCATATAGTAAAATAAAGGCTCTTAAGGTAGTGGAATATTCTAATTCAGACTTTAATGGATGCCCTAAAACTTAGAGTTTACTTCTAAGCATATTTTTATGTTTGTAAAAGGAGTCATATTATGGAAAAGTGTCAAGCAAACATTGGTTGCATTTTTAACCATGCATGCAAAGTTTATTACATGTTATGGGATAACCATGCATGCAATATGGTTGAGAATTTCATCTTTGAGCTTTGAGTGGTCGACTCCATCTTTATACCACTTGTAATCTACTGTGATAATAAAGTATTTGTGTTCTTTTGCAAGAACAATAAAGTCATTAGTAAAATAAAGCACATAAAAATAAAGTATCCAATAGTCAGGGGCCTCATGAAAAAGGGAAACATTATTGTAGAATATATATTAATATTGACGCTATATCAGTTGATCCCCTAACCAAAGACCTTAGACCCATTGTTTTAAATGTTATGTTTTGAATATAGGTGTGTTGGAATCTTTTGATGCCCTAGGTTAGTGGGAGTTATAAAGTTATTTTTATTTAACTTTATGATATTTTATCAAGTTGAGGTTTTTTTTTAATCATGATTATTATTACTGTTGCACTTATTTATATGGATATATGCATATATATAAGGTTAAAGTACAACATGTGTTTCAAGATTCAGGTTTCTTGAGTATGGCAATTGTATATGTATGTTTCATAGTATCTCATGTAAGGTTAAAAAAGAAGGGCTTCATTAGAAGCGAAAGGATTTCTCTAATTTCTCTTGAAACTTACAGGTCAAAGAGAAATCATAAGGAGCATTGACATAAATATAACACTATTTAGGATCACATAATTATGTGTTATCTCTGACACACTCCTAGATTACTTATCCATGATTGATTTGGTTATCAGTAATTGTGATCATAGACAAACTTATGTCAATCAAGAACATAAGTGATGTCTTAATTCGTTATTAATAATCATGTTGATTAGATTGATAATGGTAGTGGTATAAAACTTTGGATTTTTTTTCTTAAAGTAGTGGCTACTTTAAAAAAAATTAAAATGTTGGTTATCTAAGAGTCAAAAATTGTTTTTTTTTTTAAATTAAAATTAATTAATGTTACCCAAATAAGAGAATGTAAGAAAATTCCAATGTAAACTGATATTAATTAATATTTTAATTTATAAAATTGCGTAATTAAAATAGTCTAATGATAAATTATATATGGGCTTAAAAATGATTAATAAAGTTGAGTCTATTACACTACATGGTTTATAATTTGGGTAGATGGTTAAATGTGGGCTTTGAGTTATTAGATTTTAATGGGGGTTCGATAATTCACTATAAATTAGCTGAGTCTCTGTTCCAAAACCATAATATACACAGTTTTTCCCATTGAAAGTCATCATCAAGGGTGTTTCAGGAGTAGAAAACCAAGTCGTTATATTCACTGAATTTGCAGGCAAACAAATTCAAAAGATTCTGTATATTCAAGAACAATGACTCAATCAAATTTTTTTGCCACTCTATTCCAATCATGTATTCAGATTAATTATTTATTTAATGTTCTCTATTCCATGCATGATCAAAATTAAATTAGATTGAATTTTAACACCTATTATTGGTAGATTATTTATTTAATTAAAACCATTTACATTATAGAGCGATCAAAAGCGACAAAAGCTTGGGGATTGAATTGGCCTCAAAGGAATTAAAATTTCAGTCCTCTTCCTCTTCCTCTTTGGTATCAGAGCTAAAAAGTTTATGTATATCAAAATCTATAGAGAAAGAATTATTCTCACAAGCAAGTGGCACCTTGAGAGTCTTCGAAGATATATCATATTTACATACGGAAGAAATTGTGAAATTTCATTGCCAAGCAAAAGATAACACTACCTTCATAATCTTTAGGTACCAAGAACATCATTTAACAATAGCATTTTAAAAAAATAAAAAATATATATAAAGGACACCATAATGATATGTTTTTCAACCTTGTTAATAATAATATGTTTCTACCCAAATTGCAACCTTGTTAATGGAAACAACACCATAAAATGTGTAGTTACCATAACACTCTTTTGGATTGAATTTTTGTTATTACATGTCTTTAAAATTTCAAAATTGACAACAATAATAGGATTCTTATATGAATTTTTATGTTTGAATTTTCTAAAAACTGATATATGAAGATCAACATCAATTTTGGTAGAATTTCAGGGGAAAAAAAAAACAGTTTTAAAAGTAATATATCTTAATTTTGAACTACATTAAAATTTAAAAAAAAAATGCAAAATTGGAAGAATTTCAACAATTACAACAAAACATCAAAAGAGTAAGAAACTGAAATTATATAATGATTCTTGATTTTATATCATTTACAAAAATTGCTAACAAAAATATGTGAATTTTATCTAGTTTCAACTAACAACAATTTACAAAATCCTATGCAACAATGGTCTTAACTTTGCGAAAATTTGCAACCTCTTATCAGCAATGGTTTCAGGCAAAATCTACAACTCACGTGGCTAAAATATGTAACTTATAGGCAAGTCTTTAGACAAAATGCAAACAACATAAAAGTTTTTAAAAGAGATAACTAGCAAGAGGAAGGTTGTCAAAGTGTTATTGTAGGCACTCTTGCTGGGTACTAATGTTTACTGCTTTTCTATAATTTAATGATAATATAATATTAATAAATAAGGAAAATATTATCAATAATACCCAACAGGAAATACCTAAACTGAGCTGAAATGCTACAATGGAAAACCTGTGGTGCAAATGTATACATATACATATACATGTCCAAAAACTTCATTATATATATATATTAAAATATTTACATAGGATGTGTGTGATGATATATTTACAATCACATGCAAATAAAACTACGTAAGCACGTAAATCGAAGCATGCTGTAAAAACAAAACTGAATCCCATTCGACAGCCATCTCCTCCTCTCAGCCCCTAAAATACTAACCTGTAAGAGAAAGGAAAGTAGGGAGTGAGTGATATATTCACCCAGTAAGCGCTTTCTATCTCTGACACTAAACCAATCCTCTTCGGAGGATTGCCACATCATCACATACTAAAACAATGCTTATACACGGGAGGAAAACCAATTGGTCCCCACGTATAATCATTTAATCTTAGCTTTTCATATCTTTACTGTTCTTGTATTGTTTTCTGAAGTTCACTATCATTACATGGCTTTTCATATTTTGATATTCTGATATTTGTGTTTTATTACATGATGTTTCATATCATGCTTATCTACTGTTTCATTATTCTTACTGATCTTATCATTCTCTGAATGATACGTTGCCGTATATGTCATGCTATGAAACATGCTGAAAATATAGCTAAGCCTGGGCCTGTCTACTGAAAATAGCTTTCTGAAAACTGTTTACTGAAAATTGATATTAGATCCTGGGATCCCATATCTGAAAACTAATATAAAAACTAATCTAAAAGCTGTACTGAAAACTATGTACCCGAAGGTACCTACTATGTTATGCAGACTAATGAATATAAGGATTCGACACCCTGGCCATGTGAGTTTCCTATGCAAACACGCACCATAAACTGTATGGGTCACGTGATGCCTCTGAATCTCATACTGAACTGAGCATCTTATGCTATAACTGCATTTGATCCTCGGATCAGGAAACCTATAATTTACTAACTGATCACACTAGCATATGCCAGTACATAGGGCTAATAATGAGCATACAGCTCCTGATGCAACGGGTGTGCAGAAACTCACAGGTGTCCCCTCGTATTCACCTTTGAAATCAATGCTTTTATACTGAAAACATGAATTCGAATCTTTGGATCCATTTCTGAAAACTCTGTATGGCATGACATGCTATGTTGTGTATATGATGCATCATTTATTCTTATCTGAGCTCATTTTACTGTTTTCTGTCAATTTGATAGCTTTTATTGTGCAGATTTCTCATTTTATGCTTATTTTCTCTTTTCTGCCTGACGCACGGGCGTACGTGTCATGTGCATAGGCATGCATGAACTTGCACGGGACCGTGAGCAAGTCGTACATATGGCCATGCTCTGTTTTGTGATTTTTCTACATATTTCTCATTTTCTCTTAGTGCATGGCCTTGACATGAACATGCACGGTCGTGACCCTGCATTTTAGGTTATGCACGGCTACGTGAACATGACCGTGACCATGCAGAAATGTAGTATGCACAGGCATGCGCTAATCGTGCATGGGCATGTGTCCTACTCTGCATAAGCATGACCTCTTGGATCGTGCTTATTTCCATCCAAATCTCATACCAAACATAAATCAACCATTTCCCACATGCAAAACACTTCATATATACATAATTCATCCATCCATAACTTCCAATCGCACAAACAATCATCCAACCCATTGCAAAGGCATGTATATACACATATTCTCATACATAACATATATATGTATCAAATCATCATCATCTCAAATCATCAAACATGCAAAGTAAACTAACAAGCATGCAAGAATCATTCTCATCTCAACCAAAACATGCATCCAACACATCAAAGAAAGAGGGAAAGGGGTAAGAAACACTTACCTCTAGACATGCTTTCTCTTTCAAGCAAAGTGTACTATCAAGCTGGATTGGATGGTCCTGGTTGCTGCTCTTCTCTTCTAGGGTTGATATGCTCTGAAAATTAAATGGAAATCTTGGGTGAAAATGGCTGGAAAACGGATAAACTTAACTTAAAACTAAGACGGCTGAAACATTACGCACGCACCGGTATGCACTTCACATGCATGGTCGTGCATGACAGAAAAATTACAAAAGTGCCATTTTCCCGTGCTCGCATGCAAATCCTCTCAATAAGATCCATGCACCAGCCACATAACTCTATAAAACATCTATTTCACCCCGAAACTTTCTCACAACCCTAGAATTCTCATCAATCTCAATCTAAAAGACATTCCTAACCCTGGGATGTTATAGTTATTGTGGCTATGAACAAGGGATTTGCATATGGGTGGTGTAGGAGTGAGTAGGTGGTAGGTTAAAGCATTTGCAAGTGGCTAAATGTTGACTAGTGTAAGTGTTTGCAAGTGAACAACCACTTAAGTTAGGGTTTCAATACAAGTGACAAGTGTGAAAGTTGGTAGGTCGGTGGCTAAAAGTTTGGTTAGTGTAAGAGTTGATGGCAGATGGTAGGTGAAAATGTTTTAAGACAAGAGCAAAATGTTGAGCTATTAGAAACAGGCAAGACAAATTTAGCCAGGTAACAAAACAAACACCTTTAGTGCAAGGAACAAAGTGCTTCTTACAGGTTTTTTATCAAACACCCAACAAGCATATAATCAAGACAATCTAATCAACTTCTCCCTTAACAATCAAACACAATCAGACCAAAATCAAACTCTAATCACCCACATATATACCAATCAACTTAACTTTATTACAATTTCAATCAAACAAAACTCAATTCAAACATAATTACCACCAATCAACAAAAATAAATTAGACTTCACAAAGGTAATAATGCGTATGGTTAAAACCAATTTCCTGAAACTATTCAGGGTTATTATATCCATGAGATTATGTAAGTAAATACTTAAATAAACAGTACTTCTAACTTTATCTAAGCAATCGAATATAATGAGAAAAACTATTTAAAACTAAACTAATTTATACTCAAAATTAATAAAACTAAAAATACAATGAAATCAAATAAATTAACCACTGAGAGAATATACTAAGACTTCGGGTTTATTAATCCACATCAAAGCAATTGTTCTTTATGATTAAATAAATTATTTTATTCATGTGACAATAGAATTCCTAAATTAATCAATATTTTTTCTCAACAAATATTAATTATACTTTACTATCTAACAATTTGTTGTATCTCTATGAAAATTTAATTAGATAAAAGTGCCTTATCAATCAATGAAATCTACTAGCTTTCAATAGAAACTATTTACACCTATGACTATTGCATGTATCAATTTATATATCTCTATATTCAATTAATTCATGACCCGTCTTATTTGATCTTGATGTGAATCCATCAAATTGGCTTAAAATGCATTTAGAAGGTCAAACATGCAAATGGTCTTTAAGGTCTTTAATCATTTCCAACATTCAACTTAGCACTTCCAACCATCATCAAACATCCCAAACTACTCATTTTCATCACTAAATCATTCAACAAGCCAACACAACACCAAGATTAAACAAAACCAAGAGTAAGCACTATGAGTTTTACAAGATCAATTAGACAATTTTTTTCTCCTATATCATCCCAATGAAGAGGAGACCTACATTTCCTCCTATAAAGTGCCTCATACGATGCCATTTTGATTGTGGCCTGATGACTGTTATTATAAGCAAATTCATTCAGTGGTAGGACATCATACCAGGTTGTCTTATAATCCATACAACAAGCTCTTAATATGTCTTCTAGGATTTGATTGACTTTTTCCATTTGACCATATGTCTGTGAGTGGTAAGCTGAACTGAATGCTAATCGTGTACTTAAGGCCTGTTGTAAACTATTCCAAAAAGCTGAGAAAAATTTAGGGTCTCGATTTGACATTATGGTCTTAGGTACCCCATGCAATTTAACAATCTCTCTTATGTAGATTTGACCTAACTGATAGGATGTTGTGCTGTCTTTTATTGGATTGAAGTGTGCTGCTTTAGTCAATCTATCCACGATTACCCATACAGCATTATATCCTTTTTGAACTCGTGGAAGACCAATTATAAAATCCATCGAAATATCCTCTCACTTCTATTCAGGAATACTAAGAGGTTGAAGCAATCCGGATGGTCTCTGATTTTAGCTTTAACTTGCTGACATATTAAACATTTAGCCACATAATCCCCAATATCATTTTTCATCCCATTTCACCTATAGTATTTCTTTAAGTGTTGATACATCTTTACTCCCCCAAGATGAGCAGTATATGGTGTGTCATGAGCTTTACTCAATATTTTATTTCACAAATCTGTGTCTTGGGGAACACAGATACGACTTCTAAATTATAGAATATCATCTATTAATTGATACTTTAACTCTTGATTATCAAATACTTATTGTTTCACCTTTTGGCACCATTTATCATTCAATTGCTTTTCTCTAATTTCTGTCAGTAGAGTGGGTTGAACTACCAATCTAGCAACTTTACCAATCACCACTTCAATACATTCTTTGAGAAATTCTCCCTGTAATTCTTTTTATGCTGAAAGTCAAGAGATGACAACCTTTCTACTTAGTGTATCAGTTACCACATTAGCTTTACCTGGTTGATAATAAATATTAGAATCATAATTTTTAACAAACTCCAACCACCTCCTTTGTCTTATATTCAAATCTTTTTGCGTGAAAAAATACTTTAAACTCTTGTGGTCGGTATAGATATTACATTTAACCCCATATAAATAATGTCTCCAAATTTTTAATGAAAAACCACAGCTACTAATTCTAAGTCATGGGTCAGATATTGTGTCTCATAGTCTTTCAACTGTTGAGAAGTGTATACAATTACTTTCCCTTTTTGCATCAACACAGCTCCTAAGCCATTAAGAAAGGCATCACAATAAATATCATAATCCACACCTTCCTCTGGAAGTAATAAAATCAGGGCAGTTGTCAATCATCTTTTTAATTCTTGAAAACTGTCTTTACAAGCATGGGACCACTGAAATAGCGCTCCTTGTTTTGTAATAGCAGTAAGTGGCTTGGCTAATTTGGTGAAACTCTTTACAAATCTTCTAAAATATCCAGCCAAACCCAAGAAACTTCTGACTTCTTTAACTGTTTTTGGTCGCTGCCATTCTATAATTGATTCTATTTTACTGGGGTCCACCGATATATCTTCTTTAGAGATCACATGCCCTAAAAATACTACTTTATCTAACCAAAATTCACACTTTGAGAATTTGGCGTACAATTATCTTTCTCTTAGTCGTTGTAGCACAAATCTCAAGTGTTCTTCATGCTTATCATGGGTCTTGGAATACACTAATATATCATTAATAAAAACCACAAAGAATTTATCCAAACAATCATGAAAAATCTAATTCATCAAATCCATAAAAATTATCGCGGCATTAGTCAAGCCAAATGGCTTTACCATAAACTCATAACGCCTATATCTAGTTCAAAAAGTTGTTTTAGGTATATCTTTTTCAGCAATCCTCACTTGATAACCTGACCTTAGATCAATCTTGGAAAATACTGAAGCTCTTTTAAGTTAATCAAATAAATCATTGATACGAGGTAGTGGGTATTTATTCTTTATTGTCACTTTATTAAGTTCTCTACAGTCGTACACATACGTAGCAACCCATCCTTTTCTTTACGAATAAAATAGGAGCACCCCATGGTGAATCACTAGGTTGTATAAAACCTTTATCCAAAAGTTCTTGCAACTGCTTTTTAAATTTTTGAAGTTCAGTTGGAGCCATTTGGTATAGAGCTTTAGAAATTGGTGCAGAACCAGGTTCTAATTAAATACTAAAGTCAACTTCTCTTTCAAGAGCCAATCTCAGTAAATCATCTATATAATCTCGAACTACTGGTACATCTTGCACAACTAGACCTGATGTCTTTCTCTTATACACCACATGAGCTATAAACCCCATACAACCTTTTCTTAACAATTTTCGAGCTATAATACTGTTAATCATAGTCATCATCAAATAGCCTTCACCAAAGCTAAATTTATCTCCATTATCCAAGTTAAATCTAGCTCTTTTTTTCGAAAATCAATCATGACACCATATTTTTCTAGAAAATCCATACCTAAAATTATATCAAAATCAAACATATCTAACATAATAAGATCAACATCCAATTCTTGCCCTTGAATAACCACAGAATCTCCTGGGATTACCTCACTAGTCATTACACTATCACCATTAGGTAGCTCGATCTTAATAGGTTGAGTAGTTTTTTATGGGTACTACACCAACCCGCTCAATAACTCCAGGTGAAATGAATGAATGTGTACCTCCTGAATCTATCAATGCATACATAGGAAGAGCATGAAAAAATAACTGACTAGTCACAGTTGATGGGTTGGCATTTGTTTGGCTCTAGGGCACTATGTAAACTCGGGCACTACCACCACTCCCTGTTAGGGCTATTGAAGTTGATGTTGATATTAGTGGTAAGACAACTCCATAATCCTTCTTCAAATGACCTGGTTTGCCACACCAGTAACATACATTATGTCCCTTTGATGTCTTTTTCCACAAGTTTGACACTGTGGGATTATAGGAACTATTGGAGACTCAGAAGGTCGAGCATCAATAGGCATTTGCTGTTTATTATTCAAATATTTCTTATTTTCCCTTTGCTGAAACTTTCTTTTTCTTTTGTTGTCTTGAAACCAAGAACTCCAAAACTACTATTAGGTGTTGTAGAGGGTAAAGAAGCATTGGATCCAATTATCCCTAAAGTACTACTTGGTAACTTGTTCACGTAAACCTCTACTATCAAGGCTCGAGCTTAGGCTTCAACTTGAGTTTGAGGTGGCTGTGGACCTGCTGTAACATGTAAGGCTATTGTTGGATTGAGGCCTTGCATAAATCTCTCCAATCTAAGTTGTGGCATACTCACTAAGCTTGGGGCAAAACTAGCCAAAGCATTAAACCGAGTAGAATACTCTTTGACCATTCCACTACCTTGTTGTAAAGTAATAAACTCCTGGGTTTTTGTTGCTATCATATCTACTGTTCTCTATTCAGCTTCAAACACTTGTCTGAAATCTCTCCATGTCATAGTGGCAATATTCTGTGTTTGCTTGATCAATTCCCACCAGATACAGGCATTTCCTTTTAGGGAAAAACTTGTATAATGGACATTTTCTTGATCCGTCATAAGAAAGATCTTTATTATTCCTTCAACTATCCTGATCCACTTATCAACCACTATCGGGTTTATCGTCCCCTGAAACTCTGAGGGTTAATGCTAACTTGGTAACCCATAAATTAGCTCGATCCTCTGTTGTAATACATTAGAACTAATATTTATTTCTTGTTCCATAACTCTTAAGACAGGTACAATCACTGGTACCTCAGGTGGTAGTCTTACTGTACTCTGGGGTGTAGATCCTGCTTGCCTTTCTCGCAAAACTTGTTCAATTATATTACAAACCCCAGTCTCATCCAAACCCAAGATTGTTGCTCTCGGTAGGTTTGAAGTCTTACCTTGTAAAGGCTTACCTCGCCCAAGAGATCTGGTCACTCGTCGCATCTGCAAACACTCAACAATATGATAATTAATTTAATTTATTATTGCTAATATAATTTTAAAGCCACTACTGATATAACTCATAAGGTAAAAAAAACCTTATAGCAGCTGGTCTTAGGGAGGTCATCACATGGCATGACACACACTATGACATTTACTAACAAAATATCACATTTAATCATTTACAAGAGAACACTTTACATGCCTAAAATCTTGCTCTGATACCAAAAATATAAACCTTCCAGAGTTGAGCTATTTCTAAGGAAAAACGGAAAGAGTTTCTCTAGAAATAACACAACCCCGAAGAAAATTTCTCTTTATCTTGTTCATAAAAAAAATCATAGTAAACACCTCTAATCATTCCATCATAATTTACCAGTCCTACCAAATAACTGGATTTATATAACTCAACCATTAACTGAAATAAAACATAAACCCTTGTCTACTATGATTCCATTAGCAGAAGATGTAAAAATGTTTTCTAAATAATATATTTAATTGATAACCCAAACGTTATAAACATACATACAATACATAAACATATCTACAATATCTCAAAATATTTCCATATAATATTAATAAAGACATGTGCCATGCCCATGCCTAGCATGACTCTCCTCGACCACTACTCAATGAGTACCGCCAAAATAAATGAAATCTAACAGGATGATCACTAATGGCTCAGTAAGTAAATCAAATTGGCTATGCATTTATCCCTAGTAGATCTCACTTAATTTTTATAAAATCTTTCCTTTTGATATAACACCGTAAATATGATAAATGACATGCATAACATAATATATACTTAATACACTTTATAGTATGTCTGTATAGTTTTGATACACATGTTTCTAAACTTCTTACTTCTTTCTGAAATCTTTTTATACTTGCCAATTGGACTAAACTGAGGCTTGGATTCAGAACTTTGGCCATATGAGCAACATAATTGTCTAAGCACAATCCTCATCCTACATGCACACTGAATAGATGGTACAATACATCTAAATCTAAAGTTGCTCCCTTTTGGCAATGTGCATGCAAGGGTACTCATAAGTTCCCTATCGCAACAATTTACTGTAAAACTACTTCAAAATGTACATGCTTTTTATGTATTTTCACTGACTGCAACTTAAGTTTATAAACATTTCATCTGTGTGTAATAAATTAGTTTATAAATAAGAAAATGCTTTTCTATAAATGATTATTGACTTATTAAATCATGAAAAGTGTATATATGTATGTATATACTCATTTCTTAGTTGTTATACATTCACATAATCTTTGTATCAGATTTATTCTGCTTGATATCTTCTCATTTGCTAAGCATCCTCGTACATTATTAATACAAGGATAAACATGAGATAGAGTAAGTTGTAACTTAGCCATTACTAACTTCTAAGTTACCATAACCTAATATTTATCATTTAAGCTTACTAAAAATAAATTAGGTCACACCATCTTAACAAACACCAAGTCATCACAACTTGTATATATAAATAAATGTTACATGATTTATCCAACTTGGCAATAAATACATCTTGAATACTTACTAATATCACATTCAAACCTTACCACATCACTATATCCATTTTCCAAGATTACATAGCAAGTTAAGTTTCTCATCATAAATACATCAACATAATATATCAATATCATATATTCAATCATTTAAACTCAAATTCACTCCAAATCCATTTTCTTCCTTTTATTTTTACATAGCCAAATCTTCCTCCTTAATTTCATCAAATATTTTCTTCTAAAATTAATTTTATATTATTTCATCTCCTTAATATTATCTATTTCTTATATCATTAACTACCAAAAACTAATAAATTTCAATTTTTTCCATAAACCTTAAGATGAGAAAATTAACTTTCCAATCAAATTTACTTACCTTCAAGCTTTTTCCTTGCTTCTTCTTCATTTGAATAGTTTTTCTCCCTCTAAATTCCTAATCCACCACTAAAGAATTAGAGCATCACCTAATACATAAAATTTTAACAATATTTTGCAAGATTGTTACCTTAGATGATGATGGAAACACTTTTCTTGAAAAATCCTAGCAAATTTCTTCACAAATCCTCTTGATTTCTTGCAAAATTGAAAAAAAGAAAGGAGAAAAGAGTAAGAAACGTCCAGCTGCTGGGAAGAAGGAAAAATGGAAGAAAAAGGGCAACTTTACCCCTTTTAATTAATTAATTATGCCTAATTTCCAAAAATGCCCTCCACTTTTTTGTAAATTACATCTATACCCTTTATTCATTTTACCAAAATAAACCTTCCTAACATATTAATTACCTTATGCCATTTCTTTTCAATGCCCACTCTATCCCCTAAATCTCTTTAAAATAACTATTTTACCCTAGTACAAAGTATAGCAATTACCTTTCATCTTTTTCAATAATTCTATTTACGTCATCATGCAATTTACTAAGAATGAGCCTCTTAAACATATAAATTTCTTTATGTCATTTCTTTTTAATTCCCACATTATTCCTTGAATCTTTGAAAAATGACCATTTTACCCTTAGTGTAAAATATCACTCTTTTATATATTTTCCGAAGGAATTTCTAACAAAACCATTAAGGGTAATTTCTATTAGGGATTTTTGAATATACTTGAGTATGGGTGTGACAAGCTGGGATCACATCATCCTCCTTAGGTTGAGGAGGATTTGCCCTGAAATCCAAGAAATTGTTATCTTCAAAATATGGAGACAAGTCACCCATATTAAAGGTTGTTAAAACACCACCAAATTCACTTGGAATGTCCACCTTGTATGTATTATCACCAATCTTGTCAATAACCTCAAGTGGTCCATCAGCCCTTGGAGAAAGTTTACTTTTCCTCTTGGATGGAAATCTTTCCTTTCTTAAATGGACCCAAACCAAGTCAACTTGTTTGTCTGAGCTAACAAATCCCATCTTAACCGTTGTTTGTCCATGAATGAACAATGTACGACCAAAATAGGCTTTAGCGCATAAGGCAGGGCTAGCTTCATACCTACACACTATATGAACCATACATGTCTGAACTAGATTTGACTCCAATGTTTTAGGTCAAAGGATTACATCACTACACTAATTTGATCAAATGATAAATCTTTGACAACAAGGAATCCTATGTGATTTATCATTTTAACAGTCATTTTTTATATACAGATTACTATTTATGAATCCACACTAATACCCTAGTGACATGACTCTTATTATCATCCAAACTATTAACTTTTGATTTTTTTTCTGAAGCATTCATTATGCCTACTATGCAATGTCATTGCCTAGATGACATTTTTTATGTAAGAAAAAAATATGATAATATCATTTACTCATTAAATGAATTATTTGGACAATTCATATATATACTTTATTTATACGCATGGAAAATAAAGAAAACAACATACATATATATAAACAAAATAACCTTTTCCTTTTCATTTAAATAATTTAGATTACAAGTTTCACATACTCTAAAATTGACAACATGAATGATTTTTAGGGTATACGCTAATAAACTCCCAGTTGCACTAAAACTATTCGTTGTTGTATTGCATACGCATCTTCTCAAGATGTTGTTTTTGTGTCAATCTTAGTAAGTAGATCAACTATATTGTCTACTGATGGTGTCTTTCAAATTTTGATCTCTTCAGCTCTAATGAATTCTTTCAAAATGTGATATTTTCATTGAATATGTTTGGACTTTTGATGTGCCCTCAGTTCCTTTGCCTATGCAATAGCCATATTATTGTCACAAAACACTGTTATTGGATAAGCCATATTTGGAACCATATTGAGTTCAAATACAAACATATGTATTCTAAACAACCTCTTTTGCTACTTTTGAAGCTGTAATATATTTAGCTTCTATATTAAAGTCTATTATAGTAGTTTGGTTGGAACTTTTCTAGCTCATAGCTGCTTCATTACAAACAAAGTAAATCTTGGAATAGACTTTGTATCATCAATATCTGATTGAAAATCAAATCTGTGTAGCCTTAAATGTTTAATTCTAAATTTCCATAACACAAAAGTAAGATCTTTAGTTGTTCTCAAGTACTTAAGGACTAACTTCATAGTTGACCAATATTAGGTTTTGTACATAGCATTGTGTACATTAAGCTTATTTTCATTGAAACATAAGGAACAATACACATCCACTATCACTCTTCATTAGTCGTTGGACTTATATCTTTAGGAAGAAAAAAACCATGTGTGAAACGTAAAAGACCTCTTTTAGAGTTTTCCATGTTAAACCTTTTCAACATTTACAATTTTTGGGATAATCCAATTACCCTTTTTGTTCTATCTTTATAGATACAAATTCCAAGGACATAAGTCAGTTCTCCTAAATCATTCATTAAGAAGGTTCTAGATAACCGTATTTTAACCTCTATTAAATCATTCATTAAGAAGGTTCTAGATAACCGTATTTTAACCTCTATTATCATGCCTATATCATTTCCCATTAATAATATGTCATCTACATACCGTATGAGAGATATGATGGCATGTTCTTTAATCTATTTGTATACACAGTGTTCGTTTCTATTCTTTACAAAACCAAGCAGTTTGATTATTTCATCAAATCGAATATTCCAACTCTTTGAAGCTTGTCTCAACCTATAAATTGATCGATACAACTTGCATAGCTTGTTTCTATCAACAAAGGATACAAATCCTTTTTTATATGACCCTCTATCCATCTACACTAATCTTTCTCTTGTAAATGGGCGAGAAGGTTTCTTATAACCTTTGCTACTAGTCATGCTTTAAAGGTTTCTACCTTTCCATCTACACCTATCTTTCTCTTGTAAATCCATTTGTAATAGAAACTATTCCTTATGATCAATCTGTAAGTGTCCATACTTGATTGGCATACATGATTCTATTCCAGAATTTATTACGTATAGCCATTATTTGAATCTTTATCCAAGATTGCTTTTTCATGCCTCTGGGATCATAATCATGATTAGTTACTCCATTAAGTAAAATTCAAAATCTTTCTCATGTAGGAAACCATGTCTTTTCAGAAGTATAGATATTCTAAAAGACCTTTGAATTAGAATTTATGTATCTAATATAGTGCTTTACTGAGTTGACATTCTAACCTTAACATGATGAGTTTAAGCTCTTTGAACTCTTCCTTGAGCTTAATATTTCCTCTATTACCACTTTCCTTTAAGAACTCATTCTTGAAAAGTGTGTGTTTCTACTGATTGATGGGACGGAAAAATAGTATCCCAAACTATCTTTAGGATATCCAATAAACTGACCCTTCTTAGATTTAATATCTAGCTTACTAGAGTTAACCATTTCAACATAAGCTAGACAACCTTAAATCTTCGTATGATTCAAACTTGGATGTTTTTTTATACCATATCTCATATGGTGTTTTCTAGATAGACTTTAATAGAGCTCTATTCAAGATATGCACAGTTATTTGTAAAGTATATCCATATAGATAAGTTGGTAAGTTAGTAAAATTGATCATTGACTATACCATAGTCAATAAGGTACAATTCCTCCTTTTGACACCCTATTAAATTGGGGTGTATAAGAAGGAGTCAAATAAGAGATGATGCCATTATCTTTTAAGAACTCTTGAAACTGTATACTGAAAAGTATTTACCTCCATGATTTAATCATAGTACTTTAATACTCTTCCTAGTTCGTTTCTCTACTTTATTTTTAAACTCCTTAAACTTTTTAAAGGATTCAGATTTGTATTTCATTAATTGCACATATTCATATCTTGACATAACATCGGTAAATGTAATGAAGTATTCAAATCCTCTCCTGGCTGAAATATTAAATGGTTGAAATACATTTGTATGTACAAGTTCCAATAATTCCTTAGCTCATTCTCCTTTATGTTTAAAAGGAGACTTGGTCATATTTCTTTGAAGATAAGATTTATAAGGTTGATAGGGTTTTGAACCCAATAAGCCTAACATCCCACTTTCTAAAAGTTGTACTAATCTTCTTTCCCCTATATGACCTAATCTATGATGCCATAGAACTTTAGGATTTGTAGCTATTCGAGTTCTCTTATTAGTAATGACACTTTTGAATAAAAATAATTCATTTCTAATATACAAACCATTTGTATTAACTGCTTTGCCTACTAGAGCATTTTATAGAAAATCAAGCATTCATTTCTATTAAATTGTACATGGTAATCATGTGTACATAGAACAGAAATAGAAATGATATTTCTAGTGGCCTTCTTAAAGTACAATACTTTGTCTAAATACAAAACATGTCTAGATGGTAGTCTGATTGAGCAAGTCCCCATGGGTTCTACTGTAACTCTTGCTTCATTAGTCATCTTCAAAATAATCTTACTTTCTATTACTTTAGAACTATTCTGAAGCACTTGCATAGACATACAAACATGTGATGTTGTTGTTGAATCTAAAATCCAAGAATGATTATCCGAATTAACACTTAATTCATTTTCATTCATATGACATTGGTTTATACCTACCTGAACTTTTCCCTTTTTGAGGGAATTGAGGTATTTAGGGCAATTCCTCTTCCAATGTCCATCCTCGTTATAATGGAAACACTTTCCTTTTTCATTTTACTTTGGCCACATTCTCACTCTTGGACCTGGGCTTCTTGAAACCCTTCTTATTAGGTCCAACTTTTAGGCCCTTCTTCTTTTGTGTTTTAGGCCTTTTATTGGCTCGATTAGCTGAGGCAGCTATGACATCTACATGTCCTTTCCTTTTTTTTTTTTTTTTTTTTTGTTTACAAGAATCTTAGAGTTCATATAGAAGTTCTAGAAGTTGTCTCCCAATTCTATTTAAATTATAATTTGCTATAAATGGTTTATAACTTAAAGGAAATGACTATAAAATCAAATTCACCTTGAGATGATCTAGTATCACCATCCAATACACATCCAATCGAGACATTCTATTGTTCATTTTAATAATATGATCATCAGGGGGAACACCTTCCTTTATTTTCATGTTGAAAAGGGAAACATACAACTCATATTTTGTCACTAGAATTTTCCTTGTACAATTCATCCAAGGCAATAAGGATCTCGTAAGCGATTTGAATCATTTCAAACCTTGCTTGGAGATCCCTTTTTATGGAAGCTAACATGTAGCTCTTTACCTTCCTACTACCCTCTTTCCACTGCTTGAAAGTTTCTCTCTATTGTTATGGAACATCTAGCGTAACATTTAATAGAAGGGGTGCATCTAGAACGTAAGCCATATTTTTGAAATCTAGCATGATTCTTAGATTTCGAAGCCAATCTTTGAGATTCCCTCTAGTTAAAATATGTTTGTCCATAATTTGAAGGAGAATGTTGTTGGCCATTATTATCTTCTAAAACAAACTTTATCACTATTTTGATGTTACCCTACAAAAACAAATAATTCAGTTATTAGTGACTTATAATCTTTTAAAACCTTTTATAGCTTAATCTCATTAAGCTCTCACTATTTAATTCAAACCTTACTTAAGGTATGAATCAAAAGTTGTTGTTGAAATAAACTTTTTAGTGGGGAATCAATTTCTTACTAATTTAATTAAACCTCACATAATAAAATTCTTAGTTTAATTAAATCAATAAGTAGGAAACTATTTCCTTTTATATCTGTAAATAAGATTCAATTCATAACTTAGCCCATTGCCTTGGACACCTCATATAATAGAAATCTTGGTGTCCTTATGTAGTTTAAATCAGACCATTATGCTTTCTTAAAATAAATTTCTCAAGATGCCCTCACATAATAGTAATCTTAGGCATAATGTGAATTTCGATCTAAGAGCAAAATAGCTTAATTCGATGATATAAAGATCACATCCCTCACATAATAAAAATTTTGGAATATTGAAATTATATCATGGAAAATAGTTATTCCATAATGGGAGGCATAGGTTTAATAATTTTAATCTTAGAGAGATTTTTTTTTTCATTTTAGTCTCTTTTTATTAATCCAATTGGAGGTGCATTCAAAAACTATATTATCATACCTCACATGTATGCATAATATAAAGCATGTGGGTTGACCATGGGGTTTTTGAAAAAACATCCTAAGATAAACTATTTACCTTATTCTATTCCTTCGATTGGATTGCCATTCAGAAGCTCCTTATAGTTCTTATTGGGCCATGCCATTACATAAGAAAACTTAGGCATGTGGGCTTGAAAAACTTAAAAGAATAAATAAATTATCACATATCATAGCTTATGAAAAAATATTACAACCCTTTGAATATTTTGGAAAAATTAAATGGCACCCATGATCAACCCTTTAATCTAGCATTCATCAATCTCATAGATAAATATTAAATCAAACATACATGCCAAATATACTATTCAAAATATATAAAGGCATATATATATATATATATATATATATATGTATATAACAAAGATTAACATAATATATATCACACACATATATATTACATGAAAGTGCACATACCAATTACCAATAAAATTTGGTGCATGCATTAATTTCATAAAATAATGCAATCATAGGACATATGTCATCATTCACTTGAAACATAACAGCTATATTTTTATGCCACTTGTTCTATAACAATGTGTATGACCAAAAAAAATAATAATAATGCACAAGATATGCAAAATTTTCTAAAGGTTATTTTCATTATATGCAAACCTTTCATGTCACTAATTCATCACATGAATTAGAACAATTCCATGACCATAAACCATCATTTTCAAACTTAATCACAATTAAGTAAAATCAATAAACACACAACTTGACATTTAATCAAATTAAAGCAAATCTCATAAAGTCATGAAAAAACATTTTAACATGCACTATACAATCATTCTCCACCAAAAAATCACTTTAATAATTATTAAAAAACACATTGATCTGAATTGAGAGGGATTCTAATACTCCCAAATCAGATTCTAAAGGCTTACAACTCCACCCTGAAAATCCAGCATTGCTCAAGAACTAAAAACATCCAATAATTTTAAGATTTTTGCAAGAAAACAAACCTCAAGCATAAAGGAATTATCCCACCAACTTGAGGGTGATCCAAGCATAAAGATTTCTTGCACACAATCTTAAAGGAAGGCTCCACCCACTTGATACAAGACTCACCAACTTGAATCTCCACCAGCAACTTCCTTCTTGCAATGGAAATTGGATAAATGAAGCAACTTGGTTCACAAGAACACAAGGTTCCAAGAACACGAGAGAGAAAAGCCAAAGCTTCAAAGTTTCATTAATTCATCAAAAGTCCCTCTTACAATAAGTTTGGATTGCCTTTTATAGGCATGATACAAACCATGGTTAAAATCTAGCTAACCCTAATTAATGTAAATACATCTTAAATTAAATAAAAGAAAACACAAAAGAGACAAATTACATAAGTTCCCTAAATCTAATTACATTTAAAACTAAAGAAAGAAATACATGTTTAAACATAAGCCCTTGGTTGGCTTGACTTGAGTTCTCCTTCTGTCTTTGAACTTGTTGTGTAGCCACTTCATGATTTTGGACTCCTTGGGGGGCTATGAATGAAGGTTAGAATGCTTGAGCTCCATAAAGTTGCATTGCTTGAATTTGATCTCATTCATCTTGCCTTTGTAATGTGTGTGGAAATTACTCTTAGTAGGCTTACATGTGTGGTTGTTTTGGACCATGGAATTCTTTCTCTGAATTTCCTCTACTCTTGGATGTTTACCATGATCATGAAGAAGTGTTGGTGGAGTGGAATTCATATCAACATTTAGCATGCCTTATCTAAGAATTAAAAATGCAGATTTTTTATCTTGCAATTTTCTAACCACATATGCGTATATATTAACCATATCACCATATATAACATATAGGCATTACCAATACACACATGTATGGAGATGCATATGTCTTGCAGGTCTTGCATAAGAAGAGAAGAGTTCAATCTAGCTAAGAACAACTTGTCGAGACACAAAAAGACATTACCAATAGAGTGATTACATAATTGCACTTAAGATGAGAGAATAGCCTTAGAAATTAGAGAACGTACATAACCATCTTTCAAATCCTATACCTTTGCCTTCAATCCGTTTTCCTGCCTAACCCTCCTTCTGCAGGCCTCTATCATCCATCCATGTGCTCTTTGGCTGCCTGGCCTGGCTGGTTATCTTCCCTTGTGGCTGGTGCATCCCTAATGCTCTACGCGTGTGTTAGCCTTGTTTGTTCTCATTACCTGGGTGTGTGTCTGCTCTGTGTCTTCTCCCTCAGCTCCTGCGTCTTTCTAGTCTCTTGGTCCAGGTGTGGATCTCTCTTCTATTTTGCTCTCTCTATTTGTCCCTTTTGTTGCCTCTCCCTGGCTGCTTTGGTTTGCAATTGGCTCCAGGCATTGGCTGTGTATTTGTATATGCTTTTCGCGTGTGTTGGCTTATTGGCAGTGTGTGTAATTTGTGTGTATGAGTGGGAAGTGTGAGTGCATTGTGTTTGGTTCATTTTGTCTCTTCTTGGTGTGCATGTGTGGTTTGGGTTTTATGTTTTTTAGGTTTGTGTGCTTCTTGATGGCTAGGGTGCCTGCCCTACTTCCTGTGACTGGTGGTTCTGATCTAGCTGTGAATGATGGTGTGTCAGTGGTATTACCAATGTGGATGGTGTGAAGGCAATTTTCAAGCCATAGAACAAATTATTCAGTAGTAAGAATATTCAGTCGAGTTTAGAATATTTCCCTCCTTTGAGCTCTAGCTAATCAGGGAAAACATTAGTTGTACTTCCTGAAGAATTGGTGTGTGAAGGACCCAAAAGATGGGAAGCTTGTGCTATGGGATTTTTCCTTGATAGAAGACCACCATTCCCACTTGTCAAAAGATTCACGTAAAAGATATAGGGTAACCTTGGCCTTGATGAGGTGACATCCAATGGACAAGGAATGGTCATCCTGAAATTTAAGAATGTTGAAGACTTAGAAAAACGATTTGATGATGATCCATGGTTGATTAGTGGACAACCATTTTTTATTAGAAGATGGACAAGGAACATAACCATGATAGCAGAAGAGATAAAAACTATGGCTGTATGGGTAAGAATATTTGGTATTTCACTTGAGTTTTGGAATCCTAAAGGGCTAAGTTATATTGAGTGGTATTGGTAGACCACTTTGGTTAGAAATTGTCATAGAAAAAGGGCTCATACTTGATTTTGCTAGAACTAATATAGAAATGGAAATTGACAAAGAATTTCTAGATGCCTTGGATATCAAGCTCCCCAACGATAGGGTTATAGAACTCAAAATAGACTATGCCTGGTGGTCAGTGAGATACCAAGTCTATCACCAATATGGTCATGTAAGGGAGGAATGCAGAATTGGTTCAATTACAAATAGGGTCAATGTTAGAGGGGACCACAAGGTTTTTACTTAGGAAAATGTCAAGATTACCAATACAACTAAGAGTAGTAGTGGTAATGTTATTAGGAAGGGAAGGGATAAGAGTAACTTCAAGAATGTGAAGGGTACTCCGATTAAAAGGAAACCTAGAAACAGATTTGAAGTTTTGAGTGAAGTTAATGGGAAAAAGGATAATGACTTGCTTATAGTAGATGGGTGCATACAAGATAGCAGTAGAAATTTTGAACATCTTATGGAGGATTACCTTCCACCGCATAAGGATATTGATATTGAGGTGAGCAAGGATATGGAAGACCCAAAATGAAAGAAAACCAGAGACAAAGAACAAATGGAAGAAAGGACATCCCTTGAAAACTTGATTATGAGAGGCATCATGGAACAGGGGAATGAGGGAAAGGAGTATTCAGAATCTCCTATTGTTAAACCCTTTGGGAAGGCTATTATGGTAGATAAGATGGAAACAAATAAAAAGGGTGGTAAGAAGGACCAAAAGGGGAGCAAGGAAAAAAATGGGAATAGAGGAGGGAATTGGTCTCTTACCCTAAAGATTAATGGTTAATTTTGCTTCTAGAAATATAAGGCGATTCAACTCCCTGTTAAAGCAGAAACAGATCAAAAAGTTCATTAGGAGGTGTTCCTTGGATGTTATAGCTATTTTAGAGACCAAAGTGAGAGAAGATATTAGAGAGGTTGCTAAGAAAAGGTCATGTGGTGATTGGAATTTGATTGATAATTATAATGCTAGCCATAAAGGTCATATTTGGGTAGCATGGAATAATAGTACTGTCAAGGTGAGACCTAATGAGAGCAAAAGAGCAAATTATCCATTGTGAGGTTAAGATTGCTTCCTTGGGTAAAAAGATGTTTGTTTCCTTCTTCTATATGGTTAGAATGAGTTTCCTCCCTTGGTGAAACATCGCAAAGGTAGGAGGGGTGAAGGCGGCACCAAACAAGATAGTCCTCAAGCAAAATCTTCCTTTTACTCGCAAAATCATCCATAATGCTTTCTTTTGGCTGAAACAATGTGCATTCCTCTCCAAGATAATTAAACCACATGTCAAGATACCTAAAGGAGAACCAAAGCTCAAGAGAAACAAGGTTAGTCTCTTGTGAATAACCTGCAAAACAAATAAGCAAAGTTAGAAAAAGAAGCCCTTCCGACACATGAGTTATCAACAAAACCAAAAGAAACCCCCAAAAATTTCCTCTCCAACTTAGAACTTTCCAAAAACCCTTTTTTTCCCCTCTAGAATAACACCTAACCTCTCTCAATCTAATAGACTCATCTCTCACAAGGCTACAGTGAACTCTCTCCCTCAAAAGACACAGGAAGCAAGAGAGAAGAAAAAACAACCACTTAAAAAGGATCATAGTTATTAAGAGTACACAAAGGAAGAGCCCAAGAATCCATAAGGGAGCTATTCGAAAAGACTCTATTGTTCCTTTCCCGCCAAATACTATAAACAACTGTACCCAAACTCATTTTTGCTAAAGTGGCCCTAAGAGATTTCCCTTTCCACTCTCGAGAGGTCTCCTCAACATACTCTTCCCAAGGCTGTCCTCTATAACTCAAGTTGCTCTGGTTAAGAATATTATCCCAAATAAATCGACTATAATCACATTGAAAGAAAAGGTGGTCAATATTCTCATCAGACACATCACACAACACACAAGTAATGTTAGAACATAAACCATACCTTTGCAATTTATCATGACTGGGTAACCTCTTCCTCAGTGCAAGCCAGAGGATGATGGCATGCCTAGGGATGTGCTTCTTGTGCCAAATGAGGTGAGCCCAACCCACCAAGTTATTCTTCTTTCGAAACTCATTCCAAGCCGAAGAGATGGAAAAGCTACCATTCCCACAAGGATTCCAAACAACTCTATCAGCTCCTATCCTAGGTTTACTTAAGGAAGTGTTCTTAACCTCCATCATATCGTGACAGTTAGCCACCGGCCACTTCCACTCACCATTCTCAATGAGCTCCTTGACTTTAGCATTCTTCCCCATTCCCGAGTCATAGATTATTCTGTTCCCAAACCTTTTGGCAAGAGGCCCCGAGGGTGCCAATTGTCCCACCAAACAAAAGTGTCCTCCCTAGTTCCCACAATATGACTTATCCTATTATGCATCTCGTCTCTTAACTTGAGAAGTTTCCTCCACCACCAAGGGCTATCGCAAGAGGCTTCAATATTCCAGATACTCCTATTCTTCACTCTGTTTCTCTTTATCCAATCAGCCCAAATGGAAGAATCGTCACCACAAATGATAGTCCATAGGTGATGAGCCATAGCAGCTTTGTTCCATTCCTTACTTGCCTTAATCCCTAATCCCCCCTCTTCATATGGCTTACAAACCTCTTCCCAAGCAACTTTCGCCTTGTTCAGATTAGCCTCTCCCCCACTCCAAAAAAAATTCCTCATCTTGGTATCAATCTCCTTAAGGACCTTATTAGGAAGGAAGAAGTGAGTGGCCCAAAACACCTGAATGCTAAATAAAATAGCTTTGACAAGCACCAGTCTACCAGCATTAGAAAGGTATCTACCCTTCCAAGAGAAGATCCGACTCACAATTTTATTGATCAAAGGCTTGCATTCAGCTTCAAAAATTTTGGAGGAAACCATCGACACACCCAAGTACCTAAAGGGAAAAGTCCCTTCATTGAACCCAAGGATATTAATCAGGCCTCTTTTTTCCTCTTTACCCACCCTTGAGAGAAATATGTTACTTTTATCACGATTTGCTCCCAGGCCAGACCAATATTGAAAAATATCGAGAGCATCCTTAAAAGTTTTGATGGAGTGCTTGTCCGCTCTACAAAACATAATGAGGTCGTCCGCAAAGCACAGATGCGTAATATTACTCTCTTTACACCTCCAGTGGTACTCAAATTTCCCTTTCATAATCTCCTTCTCAACAATCTTGGCGAAGGCTTCCATAGCAATCACAAAGAGGTAAGGAGAAATAGGGTCCCCTTGCCTTAACCCTCTGGAACTCTTAAAGAAACCCTCCAACTCACCACTAATGCAAACAGAGAACATGGGGGAGGTAATACATTCTTTAATCCAGTGGATAAACCGAGGGTGAAAGCCAAGTCTCCCAAGACAAGCTAAGACAAAATCCCATCTGACCATGTCATACGCTTTCATCAAGTCAATTTTAATAGCACACTTTTTCCTGTTGGCGACATCTTTATGATATTTATTGAGAAGCTCATTGCACAACAAGATGTTATCTCCAATCCTTCTTCCTTTAATAAAGGCCGCCTGAGCTCTATTCACACACTCCGGAAGAATCCCTTTCAATCTGTTGGCTAAGATTTTCGAAATGCATTTGTAAATCGTGTTACAACAAGCAATAGGTCTGAAGTCATTAGCACGAGTGGGATTATCACATTTAGGCACTAAGGCAAGAATAGTACAATTGACCTCACGAAGGAGCGAACCATTGTCAAAGAAATATTTAATCGCATCAACCACATCGTGACCAACAATCTCCGAAGCCGTTTTATAGAACTTGGCACCAAAACCATCAGGACCAGGAGCCTTATTATCATTCATCGCAAAAATGGTAGACTTAATCTCATCCTCAGAAACTTCACTAACCATATCTTGAGCCGCAACATCCGAGATCTTGTAATTAAACCACTGAGGCATTTGATCCATGTCCACATCCCCATTCACATTGGATAGGATATCTTTGAAGTGTCCCACAAGCTTCTCTTTAATAAGACTTTTCTCATAAATCATGTTGCCATTATCATCCAAAATAGTACTAATGGAATTTCTATTCTGCCGACTTTTAAGGCATTTGAAAAAATATCTCGAGTTCTGGTCCCCTTCTTTCAGCCAATTAATCCTCGATTTTTGTTTAGCAAGGACTCTTCCATCTAGCTTATCCTCCGATACTCTCTGCACAAATCCTTTTCCTCTATGATTAATCTCTCATCCAAGGGGGATCTAAGTAGTCTATTTTGAACAAAGTCCAATTTGTCCTTCGCTTGTTTGACCCTCTCAGAGATGCACCAAAATTCTTTGTAGTTTAACTCTCTCAACTTTCTTTTCACCATTTTTAATTTTCTAACCAATCTGAACATCGGGTTTCCGACCACCATGGAATCCCAACACTCTTTAACCAAAGGCAAAAACCGAGTATCTGAGGCCCAAAAATTAAAAAACTTGAAGGGACATATCCTATAGTACTCATTATCCTCACATCGAACAACAAGGGGGCTATGGTCAGATATCCCATTAGGAAGCACCACACCAAAAGAATTAGGGAACTTATCGAGCCACTTTTCTCCAACTAGCACTCTGTCCAACTTACAAGCAACCCTACTAGGCCCCTCATTCATATTGCTCCAAGTCATCAGAGGACCAATATGTTTAAGCTCATCAAGGTGGGCCCTATTACAACAATCATTGAACTCTTCATCCCGATCAGTTCATTGTCTCGAACTCCCACTTTTCTCTTCTCTTTTCCTAATAGCATTAAAATCACCCATTATCACCCAAGGCGTATTACCCATGTTATTGTAAATCCTAATAATGTCCTCCCAAAGCCTTTTTCGTTCAATATACCCATTATCCCCATACACAAAAGTAGCCACAAACTTATTGCCGCTAGCCACCGTCTCAATCTCACAGTGAATAAATTGTTCACTTTGCTCCAACATACGCAATCTTATACTACTACCATTCCACAAAACCCAAATTCTACCCTTATGGCAA
>JAJEJH010000678.1:0-54778 GCA_026122585.1 Anacardium occidentale | reverse complement strand
TGCAGATTGTTTATCACTTCCATCTGCAATTTTTCAGAGAGCTTCTGGAAAGACGCGCACTGCTCCGCCGTCAGTGTCTGCAAGATTTTAGTCGATTGCTCCGGCTCTCGAACCTCAAACAACGTCATCTCTTCATGTATCGGCAACATAACCCCCATCTCTTTTTCTTTATTACGTAACAGCCTCTCATCTTGTTCCTTCTTCTTTTCTGATTTTTCTTCTGGTGACAGATAAGTCTGTTTGACAGGCACCATTAGCTCTCTTTTATAGAAAAAATTGATAATTCGATACATCGAATATGAATCACATTCGTAAAGCACATTGAGATAAATAGAACAGAACATTTACGAACCTGCATATTTCCGATTAAAAAGACAAACAGCACCGTGGAATAGATGATGATCGAAACCACAAATATATTTTCCATGATAAATGTACTTGGCGCCAGGTTTTGGCCGAAGCAACTGTAGAAAAGTTGCAATTTCTATTAGAGTTGTAATTTTTATTCAGTAAACACAGATACAAATACGCCAGCATTGGATCCAAGCCGGTTTGAGGCTAACTCGAACTTAGATCAAAGATAAGCCAAGAGGGTTGGTTTTTGTTTTTTTTTTCAACTAAACCAAATTTGAGATAGATAGAGTTTAATTCAGTTGAATTTATTAATTTAAAAATAATTTGATTTAATTCGATTTTAAATTATAATTTAATTTAAATTATATTATATAAATATTAAAATGATATTATCTTGTTAATTTTAAATTTATACGATAAATCTAAGTCACGGATTCCAATCATGAGCTCAAGTTATATTTTGGTATGCACGAACCTGAGAGCTTGTAGGCCATATCTTAAACAGTATAAAAACTTCTTCAGGAACTGGCGTTTCAGATCCACAATACTAGACGTAAGAGCATCATTGAAAATTCCAAACCCGTCGATTTCGGCGACGATTTTCTTTATTTTAGGACAATTTAGCTCTCCTATATTCTTGTACTTTTCACGGCAGACGAAAGAACTGGGATTAACGCCGTTCTTGTGAAAATAGTCCTCCCTCCAGCATGCCAGAACTCTGTCGATCGCAAAAGAGTACCATAACGCTCCGAATACCTGTATTCAAGACCATATTAGAAATATCTAAACAAATTGTTAATACATTCATGAGTAAAATTTTCGGTCCAGATTTTGGATCTGTCCATTCGGACTTCAAATTTTTTGCTTAAAGGCGATTCATTAAAATTTTTCCAGCTTCCAGTCTATTTTAAACCCATTATATAACTTTAAACACCTACAAATAAACTCTTGTAAGTTTGAAAACCTAACAAATATATCTTTTTTCTAATAACTTTTAGATCTATTAGGTTTTGAGCTTAATTAACATTTTTTCAAGTTTGATTTTGATAACTTAATGAATAATTTATTTTTTTTCGTCTAAGTGTGCTTGAGGCTCAAATTTTGTTTGACTTAAAATTAAGTTTTTCAAGCCGACAATTAGGTTTTGGGTTTGTGCAACCCAATTAATAGTCCTATGAGTAATAAATACATATTGAATTTGAACCGAATCAATTTAGTTCAACCTGACATATAGTTTGATTTGATCTGATGTTTTAGTTCAATAGTTTGACTCGAGTTTAGCTTGAATCCCTTATATGACAATATTATTTATCCCGTTGTGAATACTATTTATTCTATCCGTGATACTATTTATTTTATCGATTACCTCCACTAACATCTGTGATCAACTTAAACTTTAACTAAGTATTTAAGATTCCAATTGAACTCAAGGTAACCCATATTTGAGATTAATTCGACTCAAATCTAATCCTAATTATCATCATTTGAAACTTTTTTTTTTTTCTCTTCTATTAGCATGAAATATAATTTTCTTAACTATTTTCACTTTTAAGCTATCATATCAAACATATTTTTAAAATTCTTAAATTTGAAAACTCTTTTTTTTTTTTTTTTTTTGTGACAAGCAACATCCCCCGCTTTAAAACAATTATATAAAAAAACATTAATATGTGTATTAAAGTATATTGTGCGTGTGAAATCTCATATAAATTTTTGATTGTATATAATACTTTTGACCTATTCAACTTTACTGTATTCTTACTTATTCGAAGAATAGTTAGTTAATACGCCAATCACATTGAGTCAATAAATCTAACGTAAGCACAACACTTCAATAATACTTCCCAAATAAGCACCATACTTAACAAGAAATCAATCAAGTTATCACCCATACTATTCCCTAAAGATGCTCTCTCTTACTGATTTTTCCTTTTTAAAGTTAAAAAACAAAACCATAATCATCAAATATAAATTAACAAAAATAAGTGGTGATGGAAATAACTTACATGGCCTCCAAGCAGGTAAAGAAAAAGATTGTATACAGCTTTTACCCACTTTTGTTTAGCAACAAAGCTGTCGGGATTGCTCTCTATAGCATTTTTAATGGTTAATGAGAGTCCGATGACCAGCAGAATATATCCGAACAGGAACAAGTTGGCTGTCGTCAAGAAGATCCTGTCTTCTGTTCCTGTTGTTAAATCAGGAATCACCGTCTGTATACAAAGCACACCAAGTTTAAAGAACATGATAGATTCCAGTAATTTAGAATGATAAGAACATGACAATACTAAAGCAAGTGTGATATATGGGTGAATGAAAAGATAAGTAGATTTTTACATTCACGATGTGAGTATAGCAGGAATAATGATAGTGGAAGATGTCGAACTATCACATTTATTCTATTGATGGGAATGAACATTGTTTTCTTCTATTGAAGTGATAGAACTCTTAGAATTTCTTGACGAAAGAACTGAACTTTTAAATTTTCTTATAAAAAGTATCAAACTTTCAGGAAGAAAAAAAACCGTAAAGAATTAATGGACCTTACCAATGTCATCAAGAGGACTGGCACTTGAGTGAAGATGAAATGATATTTCATGGTTTTGGAAGTAGTGTGGTCATGTTCGAAGAGTTTTTTGAAAAAATTGGGAGTATACAGCAGCATATAGGCATTGAAGAAGACGACGGCAGCAATGGTGGCGTACAATTCAACGTCAATTTCCAGACAATTTTTTTCGGGCATGATCACATAAGCGTAGTAGTGCAAGGGATGCATCAATATGACGATCAGATAAGCTGCAATATACAGCCCACGTCCCCAGCTGGTTTCTATATCAAATTTCTCACTCAGCCAATGCAGAGCCTTTCGCAAGGGCGGGGGAAGGAGGCTATAGCAATATCGGAGTTTTCCGGGAACGCGATCTCCAGCTTGCTGCGAACCTTGGCTCCCTCTTTCTACATCGGAAGCCTGAAGCTGAGGCTGAGACCGATCAGACCTGAACAAGCACTGAATATTGTAAAACTGAACTTGGAAATTTTCAAGAAAAATATATATATATTAAGATTGCATTCAATAATCACTTACATGATGAATGACAAAGATTTATTGGAGGATACTGCTCAGTCAATATATATATACACATATATACACGTGAAGCTCATAGGGGAACATAAATTAAAGTTGAAATTGCCTAGACTGTACGAAATTAGATGCTAAACGGGTTGCTTTATTTGTTTTTTGAGATTGAAGTAACGGAGATTTTAGCAAGAAGCCTAGCTGAGCGTGGGCCATATATATATATATATATATATATATATATATATATATGACTCAAGAATCCGCACTCATTCACACCAGTCAATTCTAACCAATCAAATAGAAAAATCCCAAGGATTCATGACTATTTGAACCTAAAACACAAACTAAGTAAATCAAGAAAAAAAGCCTTTACCACAGTTTGAATGTGAGATTATAATTATTAATACTTATATTACACGATATACCTTGCATAATATAATATGTTATAAGTGATATGTATATTGAAGATATATCAAATATTAGTTCACTATGATGGATGTATAATATGATATGATAATTGATTTGAATCAATATATTTTTTTAAAGAAATTGTGATGCGATATAAATGTATCTAACGAATTTTAAAAATTCAAAAGATTTTTATCAAATTTTTAAAATAATAACACAATAATTAAAATTTATTGTCATGTTTAAAAAGATATATCTATATGATAGATAATACAAAATATTAGTTTTTTTAATATTCAATACCTATATGATTCAAATAAAGACAAAATAATTGTTAGTTGTACAAACTTAAAAATTGATATCCAGAACCTCACACAAAGAACAATAGTGTGCATGAGTAAAATGGGTGCACATTGACTTCAAGATTGACTTAAGTGATGGGGATCATGATAGGAGGTCAGGATTCGAGTAGCAAAAAGTCTTAGTCAACAAACGAGATAAAAAATCTAAGTAACGGATTGAAGAGTTGTCAAACAGAATGATAAATATACATCGGATAGTGTGGACTCCTTGTATCGTATAATTTACGCATAAAACCGAGTTAACATGAGTCTTATGTATAACGAGAAAATTACTTTTAATTTATCCTATTCGTGATTATGAGTCTTGATGATCACGAGTTTTCGAATCTATTATCTTTAATCAAATAGACTTGACCATTGCCAAATAATTACAAATATTACAGCAAGAATAAAATAATCCTCTAATGATTTCTTAGACTCTAAATTTCCACACCCAAAGAGCTTGTTTGTCGGCCACATTAGAACAAAAATTATAAAATATAATATCTCAAACCATTTTCCCTTGTTATCTGAGCAAAAGGAAATGTTCCAAATCTTGTGTAATTTGAATAATAACAATAATAAGTAATTAGATATCTTATAAATTGTATTAAAATAACTAAATTTTATTTTTTATTACAAAAGTCAAATTTTCAGGTTTTCATATTAAACAGATTGAAAAGAAACTGATAAAACAAAGAATTTTAATTGTATTTATTCGATATATTTTATAATAATTTTTTGTAATAATAAATCTGAAATTCTATCTCTCCAACAAAAAAAATCTGAAATTCAAATAGAAAGATGTTATCGTGCCTAAAGAGAGCATAAATTAAAGTCGAAAACCCCTTTATCTTTTCCTAGTTGTATGATTCGATATGTTTATTCCTTTTATGGAAACTACAAAGTTGAAGCCGGGTAGAATATATATTCGTTGCTGGAAGGGGAAAAAAAGGAAGAACCCAAAGTGCTCGTGTTTCACGTTATCAATTTTTATATCTTTTAGTAAAAACTAAGTTGAAGTTGGTTAGAATATATTTCTTTTAAGGGATAATAACTAAAATATCCTAATTTTTAACCTCCCATAAATTTTGTTCGGATAAATGATTTTAGCCTTTTTTTCATGTGTAACTAACTCGTCACCACTAACGATTTTAGATAAGTTTCGATATATTCTGACGATAAAAATAGTTAAAAATAATTATAAGATAATTGCATTTGATATTATATATATTATTGCATAAAAAAATCGTTATTTAATACGAATTTACGCTGAATATTAGGTTACAGTTTGGGATAAAAAATTTCATGCAAAATTGATTATTATGTGTAAAATGTCATGATATTTGTAGTTAAAATCATGTCATAGAACGTCTGAAATATTAAGTGAATAGATTTGAAACATGAAAAGAGCAGATTAGTAGTGATTGAGTCATTATATGTGATCTATAGCTAGCTCGCGTGTTATGTGTAGTGACACGAGTTTGAGAAAGGGTGTTAAATCAATATTCCAAAACTTTTAAATAGATAGTTTTTTAGGGCTTCTTAGCTAATTTTCAGTACAGTAACGGTTTGTGGTTAGATAGCTGCACGACTTAGCAACTATGTGCCACCCGTACACCGTTGAGTTTATATATCAAGAGTATTTTCATCATTTTTGAGTATGCATATAATGCATACCACGTATGCACAATCCACTTTTGAAATCGTCAATCCAATGAGTACTTGTGTTATGTGTCACAAATAGTTGGATACTAGCGAAAAAAACTAATATTGTTTAATCTACTAAAATTGAAATCATTTTGTTTGGAATATTTAAAAAATATATAAGTTTTTTAATTAATATCCCTATTTTTAATGAACAATCTAAACAAAATAATATCGATAATAATATATGAATTATTAAAATAATATTTTAATATCTAAAACCAAACATAATATTATTGTGAAAAAAGGTGGAATCATGCATCATTTCTAATGCAAAACCAAGCTAGACCTAAACCAAATAGGCTCGAGAAGCTAATTTGGTTTGAATTCAAGCTAAGTCCAAATCAAACGGTTTTAATTCGTTCATTATACCAAATCGAATTAGAGTTAGAGAGAGTTCAATGTGGTTCAACTTATGAGTTGGGTGAATAACTTGATTAGATTTGAATTTAGCTCATGGTTTGATACGAATTATGATAAACAATTGTTAAAATGATATCATTTTATCATTATTAGAGAAAACGACATCATTTTGGCAATAAATCGTAAATTTGAACTATGAATCTGAGTCATATATTCAAACTATAAATTTAAATCACATTTAAACTAAATCATTTTAATTCAAACAACCCTTAATTTTGACTTAATCAACTTAAATCGAACTATTTTTTATTTGAATTAAACTCAAATCAATAAATATTCAAATTCAATTCAGTTTATATCTACCCTTATATAAGACAACATTGTTTTTAAAACTCAAACCGAATAAAGTGATTCAACTAAGAGCCAATGTTAAATTTTGTTGAGTCATGGATTAAACATGTTTTAACTATTATTGAATTGACTCGAGATTAAATCGAGTAAATAGTATTATAGCACTTTCAATCATCAAATCAGATTGGTCTAAACTTTATGTTGACATCATATAACTAAAACTTGTTTAAAATTTTTTATTATATCATGTTAACATTACTAATTTAATCGATCAATTTAATCAATTCACAGATCGATTTTTCGATTGAGTTATCATCCAATTCAAATAAAGTGAAAAAAAAGAAAAACATTGTAAAACATAAATATTTTTGCAATAATCTATATCCAGCAAACAACTTTATTGTGTTACATTAAAATAGAAGGTACAAGTTTGGAAGATTATTAAAAGAAAAAGATAAAGTTTCTGGTTTGTCCACATGAAGCCAAGCATCGCCATGGAGCTTTGCTTCACAGAAAAGTTAAAAGGCTAACAAACAAATTCCCACCCAAGGTTTTCTTAAATGCCAAAGTCCCACCGACAAAGTTTTAGATAGCCCAGTATCCACCCTTTTTCTTTAAAAAGACTAAAATACCCCCTATAAAAATAAATAATATTAATATTAAAATAAAATTTAATATAAATAATATTAAAATATAAGATAATATTAAGATAATAATACAAATTAATAAAAATTTTAAAAGCAATCATCGTTGGTAATATTGTCGATGGTGGTAGTCACCGTTGACATAATCAAGTGACTGAAAATAGTCATTTCATTCGATCGCCTCGACAACGGAGGCAACCCGACCATATCTAACTGCCTCCACCACTTGAGATAGTTAAAAGCAATCTGTTGATCGTTCAACCATCGAGATGGATAGATCCAACCACTAACGAAATTAAGTGATCGTTTCCAATCACCTGGTTATGTTAACTAAGACTACCGTTGTTGACGACGATAACTACTTTTTAAAAATTTAATTTAATCTATTAATTTGTTAATTTTGTATTATTAGTTTAATATAATTTAAATTTTTTATATTTTAATTTTTTATAAAATTTATTTTTTAATTTTTATCTAAAAAGACATGAATATATTTTTAATTTTAATTAATAGGTGAATAATTAATTTTTTGAAACTGTATAAATAGGAATTTATAGATTAAGAAAACCTTGGGTAGGACTATTGGTATGACCAAGGTAAAAAGGTGATATTGAATCCAAGTGACACTGCCTTCACATGATTTTCTGCAGCACAAGGCGCCCACGTGGACTAGCTCCCTGCCAGTCCTGGGCAAATATTATAACCCCAACGCTGCTGCAGGCTGACCGTGCTAGCGCCTTGTTATTTTCAATCAAACACTATAATACCAACATCATCACCCGTGTTGCCAATATCACTATCAACAAAGATGATGACCCTGATACCATATTATATAAACCTTTAGAGTTCCTAAACACTAATTGTTAGAGATTGAAAAGCTTAAAAACATATAAATTACACATCAGAAGCTCTGGCTTTTCAATTCGGAACCCAAATCTGATATGCTGTACTCAGGATCGTAACATATTCTCATAACCAAATTTTTAATACTTTATCTGTACTTAGATCACTCAACTAGAATAAGAACAACTCCATCATCACATTGGATGGGATATGCAGACTAATTTACATAACTGTGCTTCTCTACAATGTTTTTTAGGTCTTGCTAGGTTTAAGAAATTCAAATTTTCTTTTATACAACAAAGCCAACCATACATAGAACAGAGCCAAAGACAGTTTACCTATTGCTCTTCAGCTGTAAAATCAGGCTCCGCTGGCTTCTGAAGCAGCAACGGTGCTACCCTCTCCTGTACTCTTGCCTTACGAGTACCATTACGCCGAATTGCACGAAGGGCATTGGCAGCAAATCTAGAAGCATAAATGGTAGCTCCTAAACTTGGTGAATTTCGACTAGCCTTGGACAACACATCTTGCAATCGATTCTCTTCTGCACGCAAAGACTCTTCAAGCTTCTTTTTGTTATAGCAGCGCCAAGCTGTTTGTATGAAACAAGCTGCCCAAGTCCTCCACTGTTGTGAATAGAATCTAAAAGTATGACGCAACTGCTTGCTGTGAAGCCGCCTGAATTGAGAGGCGACAAACTTCAAGTCATCAGCCTTTAGAGCAAAGGCTTCAACTTCTGTAAGAGTTCTAACAGTTCTAGTTGAGATGGGGAGATTGGAAGAGGATCGAGGATCCAGAGCCCATGTGAGAAGTTCTTCACCACAGAAATCGCCAGCCCCAAGATATTCAGAGTTAAAGAAACCAGTTCTTCCACCATTGGTAGTTATAGTCAATAGTTTGCCTCGCATGATGAAGAGCATTTCGTCTACAGGGTCACCCTCTCGGACAATGTAGCTTTCTTCTGTGTACAGCACTGGCTTGAGACGATCACACATTGCATCCAAAAGTTGTTCATCCATTTTTTCAAACATTGGCACCTTAAACATATCCACAAGAAGAATCCAGATTAAGAAATCACTAGCTCTGTTCTAGCTCAAGAGAAAGGGTAAAAAAAAATTGATCAAAACGAACTTAGGACAAATGAGGAACTGACCCTCATGAGCAAAGCCAAGCAGAGATGTCGCTTTATGTCCCTTTTAAGATCCTTGGGAAGATTACAGAGAAGATTCTCTTCATCAACACCTCTGGTTTCTTGCCACTTATATTGCTCATAACGTCTTATTCGCTCCCTAAGAGTATCAGGGAGCAACCGGTGGGCCATCCACTGTTCTGCATCACGTCTTTTCACTCTCATCTCCTCCAATCTTGTAGTTGTGGACTGCAAGTATGTCTGTTTCACAGCAATTACAGTTCATCAAAATCTATATTAATGGACCTATTTCTGAAACTCAAATCTCATGCACAACTTTTAAAAACCAACTCAAACTTAAAGACATGATGTAAGCTATATTTTCACATGTATAGTGTGTCCTACTTAACATTCAGGAACCACTGTATTGCTCCAAATGCACCAAACCTCTGAATGAGAATTTGATGAGCCCTAACCAACCTGCATATTTCCAATGAGAAATGAAAATAGAACCAAGCCTGAAATTGAAATGAAGACTGCAAAGCAGATTTCCCAGACATAAGTACTTGTTTCAAGGTTTTGACCAAGAGAACTGCAAAATAAAAAAAAAATAAAAAAAAGATATCAGATATATTTAAAAGAAGAAAACAGTTATGCATCAGAACACTGTAAACACATGCATTGTTGAAATGATATTTATAAGCATGCATCAAAAGACAGCAGTTTGACATGAGGTCGAGGATTCTACAAGCCTAGAGCAACCAAGAAAATAATTATAAAAACCATTCAGCAGAACCTTTCCAAGCATTAACATCAGTTTCTTACAAGAAACAGATTCAACATTAATCAAGATGTTGTATCTGAATTTACCAAAAAAAAAAAAAGATGTTGTATCTGACCTTAGAAAATATATAAAACATCATAAACGAAAGTAAATATCTAATACATGCACACCTCAGATTTTGCAGACCCCACCAGAAACAGTAAAAGAACTTCTTTGGAAAATATGTTGACTCCACAACACCAGATTGAAGAGCATCAAGGAATATTCCAAAATTAAATTGTGTTGTATTTGGTGTTTGGATCGGACAGGCAGCACTTAATAATGCACTATTTCCATCATCATCACCACAATACAAAAAGCACCCAGTTCGACCCTCACAGGCTTTTTTCCAGCAATTTGTTTCTCTTTCTATAGAAAACAAATACCAAAAGGCTCCAAATATCTGTAAGAAAATCTTAAAAGTTAGTAATCTGAAAAATCAACCAGAAGTGATAATTTTAATTCCTATCACAGCATAATGTGACCAGATAGTTCTGGGCACACGAAATTAAGGTCCTCAGAAGCCAGCCAACAAAGCTACATAGGTTTTCCGAACATTAAGCAGAGTGCATCCTAACCTCACAGTAACCACCACTGTCTTTGTCCAAAATTTATTTCAATGCTTCCAAGAGTATGCCCTTAATGTCCATCAATTAAATTAGTCTTTGGAAGCATATTTTACATATATATGTAACTTCATTCAAAACTCAACCCATCAGTGGTAAGCATAAACTTCCACACATACAAGCATGAAAATAATAGTATGGTCATTCTTCTATTCTTTACTAGCATTATCAATCGTAATAACCAATTAATTGCTCTTCTCTTCAAGTATCTTCAAGGTTTAAAGATCTTGGAATGTGCAAACAAAGGAATAAACTACTAAAGATGATGCAATATTTGAGCTGCTGCTTTGTAGCAAAGATGATGCAACATAACTGTAGGTAAATATTTAACATAAAATAACAATAAATCTGCAAATCAAACTTACATGGCTAGCAAGCATGTAAAGAAATAGATTAAATGCAGCTCCAGCCCATGCAGTTTCAGTGAGTATGCCAGAAGTCCTTGTAACTTCCTTGTACAATGGATATATTCGAATAAACCTAGGCAAATATTGAAAGATAACAACGAATTTCAACAAATTCTTCGTATTCAGAGCTTTTGATCCTCCCAGTCTTGGAATGATAATTAAAATCACCACCTGCACATGCATAACTAATGTAAGAAGTCCACAAACAGATTTCTAAGAAAAATATCATCCACTTGAAAAGGAAATCAGCATACAACAGTAACAACAATTAAAATTTAGGGAACAAAGGATATTTTTTAAACAAATTATCAAGCTTAGATACCAAATTTCTGCCTAAAATGAAAAAATTCACTCAATTTGGTAGTTCGATCTTGCATGCAACATCAGCCAAGAGGCATGTAGGTAAAACAAAGAAAGGCCCAGCAATAGATTAAAAGTCTCTTACAACAAGAAACTGACTCAAAAGTATAAACATAGAAAACTTAAATGGCCCAGCAAAAAGCAAGGAAACAATTTCAATCTCCTGGATGACAACAAATGCAACAAACGTGAGAAGCTAAGCTCCCTCCACAGAAAAAATTGCATACCATATATGAAATCATTACTTTATCCCACAATACAAAACTGATTTGAAAAAAAAAAAAAAAAAACTATTAAAAAGCACAAATGCACAAGAGAAGAACAACTTTCGGGACATGAGAAACCCCTTTACCTGTGGGAGTGGAAGGACTGCAAGAATGTCAATCAAGAAATATGAAGATAGATACTTCTTTGCTATTAACCAAGTATCTTCAACCAAAACACCTCTTCCAAATACCCGAGAAGGAGGAGCAATAAATCCAGTGCGAAACTGGAAAATAATATGAAGCAAATAAAATATATCCGTGAATGAACGCAACACACTTGCTGTAATCTCCATTTTTCTGTCCAAGGTCAGGCACTTCTTACTATCATTAACCACAGGAACATAGAAGAACAAAGGATCCAATGAGATAGCAACCATACATGCCAATACGAATATCTTATTCCACCTCTCAAGGAATGGCCCTTGTGGATCAAGAACCTTCTTCTCAGATCCCAAGCCTTTATTCACAAAACCATTAAAAGAGTATGCCCTCAGTGTTTTTCTAAACCCCTTAAACCTCTCAGACCCAGATTCTAACCCTCTTTGGAACTTATTCGAAAATGAGTTTATTGTAGTTCGAAATTTATCCGATCGCATACCGTAATTCCCAGAATATTGTCCCTCCGGACTTCTATCTGAATCCCAATCATTAATCCTGGACAATAATACAAAACATTATAAAGTCAATCTAAATGCAGCCACCAAAAAAGCCATAGAATAGAAGCAATAGTGAAGTTATACATCACCAGAAAATCTTAATAATAACCTGTTTAAAATTGTTTAAATCACAACATTAATAAACTAACCTCACTGACTTCCCTGACCCGTAAGTCATAACTACAGCTTATTCACAATACAATATCCAAACAACAAATCAAGATAAATAAGCCCAGTCCACCTCTTCAGGTACCGCAAATTTCCCAATGTCTCACCTGATTCAAAATTTATATAAAAAGAAAAGAAGTCAAAACTACAAAGTAGAATTTCAAGTACAACAGATGATAGAATAAAAAACGGTTCTCAGAAAAAATAAACCACATTTTAAGACTAAAATGAATCTTTTCGCAAATGAATCCGAACCCTTTTTTACGTTCTAACAACAACAACAAAAACAGTCGGACAGCTACAGTACTAAGCCGGTGACATTACCGAAATTAGTATTACATAGTAAACAATTAGGTACTTAGATCTCCAGTTTTCCAGCAACAGAGCAAAATTCAGAGTTGAAATACTAGAAGCATATAGAGAGTAAAAGAAATATACCTGGGCTGGCGTAGGTCAATGATCAAAGCAGCAAAGGATTTGGTTGAGTTGGATTTGTGTAACCGAGAGAGGGAAGTTTCGAGGAAGGAAGGAAGACGAAGGCGGGGCCAGAGGCTAATTTCAGCTTGGTCTAGCGATGATAAGATTATTGCAGGCAGGTACAGAGTCACAAGGAACATGACAACCCTGTCAGCCAATACTTTCTTGTGATTACAGGGTCCACTGACAGCTTTTTCAAAAGGTTCACATTTCAGAAAGATGACAGCCAAAGATACGGAAAAGCACCCGCTTGAGTGGCAAAAATGGGCACCCAAGAGAAATGGTTTCCAAATTTGCGAGAGATATTTATGGGTCAAACTCTTATCTACTTAATATAACTTGGTTTTTGTCTTGGTTGATGTGTTTGGGTTGATACTTCAAAATAGGTTGTGTTTGAATTGACATTTGCTACCCTGAAACATGATTTGTATATAATTACTTAAATATCCTCGTACCAAATGCATTAATTATTCTAATCGTTTATCTTTTAGTATAAATATTATATCCAATTTATAATTAATTACAATTTATAATAATATTTTATCAATAAATTAATATAATAAATAATATAAAAATGATATAATTATCAGATTTTAAGTATTAAAATATTAAAAATTTATTAATAATATTTACATATATCTCAATTTTCAATTAGATTTGAATTAAATATATTTATATTGGTTATTAAATTCAATTTAAATGAGCTAAAATAAATTATTTAAATTCGAACAAAAATATAAATTCAAATTATGATTTTAAAAAATTATGAATCCAAATCATATAAATTGAATATGAATATGAACATAAATTCAAACTTAATTTGAAAAATTTTAATTGTATTTTATTATTTATAATTTTTAAATAAAATATAAATATAAATTATATAATCTGAACATGAATCTAACTTTTAAATCTAAATTTGAATTCAAATTTTATTATACAAAATTTAACGAATATAAACTAAATTTATAATAAACAAATCAAATATAAACATATAACTGTTTATGATTAATTCAATTCGAATCCAAACTGTGTATTTGATATTGTGATATTCTGATGGGAGTTTTGAATTTTTTTAATTAAGTGTGACGTGGTGGACATTTATTGGCGTAATTGGATGAGTAAGATATTACTAAACCGGGAGATTTTATTCTCGTGATGGCAGCACGTAGCACCGAAGACTGACTAGGGTACAGGCCGTACGGCGCCGTCTCACGATGACCAAGTCAAAACGCCCGCCAGAGACTCTCATTTTTCGTTGACTATTCTCTGAGCTCGCCTACGGTTATTTTATATACAAACATAAGGTATATACAATAAATTATTATTTATTTGTGGAAATATAGAAAATTCTCGTATTCTTAAAAATACTTAACCTATAAGTTTATATTTTTTAATTTTTTTTGCATTTATTTATAAATTTGGTTAAATCAAAAATGCAAATTATTTACGAAATAATTAAACGAAACTAAAAAAAAGATTAAACTAATTTTTAAATAAAATAATTAATAAAAATACTCTACACTTGAAAGACTTGTATGTAATTATTTTGAAGAGAGAGAGAGAGAGGAGGATTCATTTTCTAAATCATAAACAAGTTAATTAGTCAAATCTAAAATTAATATTAAATTCGAGTCAAATTATTTAAATTATAAATTGATTAAAAATCAAAAATTAAAAATGTTTTTATTAATAAATCAAATTCAAATCAATTAAGTTATTCTCAAACAAAATTGAATTTGAATTAACCTAAAATTATACTCAATCTAATTCAAACCCAATCTTGCAAACTGTTTTAGCCCGTTTAAATCCACCACCACCCCTTTCCTTTCCAAGTATCTTGTCAGCAAATGATGACTAGTTACTTACTTTTTGTTACTCTAATTGAATATTAAACAAATAATTAATTATTATTATGGTTAGATTTAATTTTAATTATATTTAAATAAACCAAGTATAATATTAATTTGAATTTAACCACATTAAATTGAGATCAATAAACTAATATTTTAATTTATTTAAAAAAATTATTTTAAATTTGAATAAACTAGTTTAAATTTGATTTATTTCGTAAAATAAAATTAATTTTTAATTTAAACTTTATTTGTTTGATCTAAACATAAACAATTTGGATCCATCCAAACCCAATCTGCCATTTTAGGCCAAAGGACTTTTTCCCACCCACACTTTGATTCAAGCATTCTCATCTTCTTAATTTATAAAACTCAAGATCTCACCTATTGACTTGGTCAATAGTTAAAATCTAATGAGCCAACAATTAAATTTTTGATAGTCAAGAAGCATTTTTATCAAGTTAAAATATTATAAAATAATAAAATAAAATTTAAATATTATTTAAATATTAAATATTTTAAAAAATTTAATTTAAAAAAATTAAACCAACCACCACTACCAATGTCAATGGCGATGATTATTATTAATAAAATCAGGTAACCGAATATCATTCAACCATTTAGTTTCAAGAGAGGTTAAATTTGACTGTCTCCTATTTTGACAAAGGCGACCAAATTTGGTCACCTTTGTTAGAAATAGTAGCCAAAATAGTAAAAAATGCCCGACCATTGTCCCATCGACTGTTTTCGACTATGATTTTAGATTGAGGTAATCAAATCTGAGCATCTTCACCAAAACAAGAAACGCTTAGATCTGATCGTTTTTGTTAAACAAGCTGTTTTCAACCATTTTGTTTCAATAACAGTAGCCACTAACGGCGGTGGTTCGTTTTGATTTTTTTAAGTTTAAATATTTTTTGGAAATTTTTATATTTAATTATTATTTTATAATTTAATTATAAATTTTTATTTTTTAAAGTGTATTTTAGTTATTATATTAAAATACTAAAGAAGCTGGATGAAATTTAAACAAAATATGGGACTTTCAAGCTGTACAAATTTGAGAGTTGAAAAGCTGAATTAGGATGAAACTATGTGGGTGGGAAATAAGCCCTTTGGCCGCCGTTTTATTAGATGCTTGTGACAATCTCGTAGATCACATTATTTTTCGTATTAATATTAATAATGTTTTAGTTTGTTTATTTATTATTAAAAAAAAAAGTACGATAGAGTTGAACGTAGAAGGTAATTGCTAAGTAATTTCATCAAAAGTGCCACGTTGCCACTTGTCATCGCTTTCAAGCCAGAAAAGGCCAGCTCCCGCTTCTCCGCCATTTCGCAAATCTCATGCTCTCCTCCTTTATATATAAATCACCACATATTCTCTTACAGCTCTTCGATCTCTCTAAAGGGTTTCCAGATTCCTTTTCAGAGAGAGAAAGCTTCTCAAACAAATCTTATTCCAATTCAAATTATGTCTTTCATCGGATTCGGATCATCCACTATATCCAATCCGAACTCAATTGCCTCCACCTCCGCTACGCTCCCTTAGATTCCATCCGTTTCCCTTTCGGACCTCCGATTCGGCAGATTCATAATTCATTCAATCGAGGATCCGTAATTATTTAAAAATTCTCCTTACGCATTTTTATTTTTAAAAGTAATATTAATTTTGTTAGCATTCGATTTAAATTTTAAACAGCTTTGAATAAAATCTCATAGCATTTTGTGATGTTTACGACGCCGTTTTTTATTGGCATTGCAGATTTGGTGGTTGATTTTAGATGTTATGCAACAGTTATTCAAGGAGTCTTGTTGTACGGGCTGCGAGAATAGGAATATTGACGAAAAGGAAAGTGCAAGTAAGCGACACTGGGAGGAGTTTGCATGCGTGCGTCGGTGTAAGTTATTCGCGGAACTGCGAATTTAGAAGGAGCTTAAAGATGATGGTCGATTCATCGGGTGCAGCAGCCAGACGTGGGCCGATTGTTGATATATTGCCAGATAAAGAAGATGGCGGTGGATATATTAGTGGAGGATGGAAAAGGTGATTAGGTTATTGCATTCGGTAACATTTGGGTTGCTTGTGAGATTACTGCATTTCGTATGATATGCATTGATTAGTTGTACATTTTCATTGAATTGGATCTGGATTGAATTCGATCGTGTATTTAATTGACTGGCCATATTTTTATATGAGATTGGTTGGTGCCAATAAATAGTGGTCCAGTTTAACATCTTTTTTTCTTGTATTTTACAATTTTTATGGAAGTTTTTTGAAAACTTTTTATTTGTAGAAATGGGGAAAACATAATTGAAGATGGGTTTTTTTTAGCATTTGGCTATAAAAATCTATAGCAACCTGGAAAAATTTAAGTAAATTCAATTGTTATTAACATTTTTCCCATAATTGTATTCATAAAGAGAGAAATCAGTTTCTTTTGCTCACAATAATGAACATGAATGTTTGTCTCGAGGGTTTTACTGTCGGACAAAATGATTCAAAGTTTTGCTATAGAGGTTATATCTTATGCTATTCATTATATGTATTTGCTAAATAAATAATCAGGTTTAAACTTACTATTGGTTGCTTTTGTGATGGACAGTGAAGATGGAAAACTGAGCTGTGGTTATTCAAGTTTTAGGGGAAAGAGGGCAACGATGGAGGATTTCTTCGATGTTAAGACTTCCACAATTGATGGGCAAGCAGTCTGCATGTTCGGAATCTTTGATGGTTAGATTTTCCCTCATTATCTCTTGACTTGGAGAAAGATATAAAATTATGGGCATTAAAACAAATGTAACATGGATACTGTCACCAAATGTCAACACGTTGACAAAAGAATATTGTAACTGCTACATGGAACTAGTGTTTCAACCAGTTATCAACATGCACATGACTGATGGGAAATTACATGCTTTATTACAAGTCATCTTATCTTGTCAGTCTTGACCGTTATGTATATGGTAATTATGATCCTGACATTATGTCTTATACGTGAATTTCGGGTTTACAGACACAAAGTCAGCTGACTCCTGAGATCTGAGCTGAAGCTTGTTGTGTGATTCAAATAGGATGCTCTTAGAAAGTTAAACATATTTGCATTATTATCATAATAATGATACAAGGTCAATTATTGCTTCTATGTCTCAGATGGCTTATTTAATTATCAACATTCAAACTTGCCCATGTGATCCTCTTATCCTGGTGTTTGTGTATGGATAATAACTGCTGTTGAATGTCCAAAGACAATGTGTTTATTGTGTCTATCTCAGATTGTTTGTTAGTATAACATTAACATTGTAACCATTACAGGTCATGGTGGTTCTCGGGCTGCTGAGTATTTGAAGGAACATCTATTTGCGAATCTCATGAAGCATCCACAATTCATGACAGATACTAAATTGGCAATAAGTGCGTGCACATTTTCTGCTACAATATAGTTATGGTCTTTGTGGATTCATTGTCCTAAAGGAATTGATCCATATGATTGTATCACATCCTTCATTCTCAGCATTCAGTGGAGGATCCCATGCTATTTATGATGTTTACTTTCCTGTTTAGGAAGGAATGAAACATCTTTGGCAGTTAGTCTGTCATTTTCGTGTCTAGTTTGTGGGTCCTGCATGGAGTGTTTTCCAATCTTTTGATGATGATTTGTGTGGTTCCATCCAGTGACATGGGTGAACTTGCAGGTGAAACATATAAACAGACTGATGCCAACTTTTTGGAGTCTGAAAGAGATACTTTCCGAGATGATGGTTCTACTGCTTCAACAGCAGTATTGGTTGGTGACCACCTATATGTTGCCAATGTTGGAGATTCAAGGACTGTGATATCAAAAGCTGGTAAAGGTATTGTTTACATTTATATTTTCTTTGTTAGTTCTATTAGAGGTAAATTATGAATTCTTAAGGATATAGTGGCAAAGAAGAACATGCTTTATCATAATGGAGTGCCTGTTGCAGCAAAAATGGCTGTTTCTGATGTTGCAAATACTAAAAAAGTTGTCATAAAGGATGACATTGAATATTTGGGCTTACGGGAAATTCATCATATGCTGATTGATTTATGTGTATGTGGCTTGTTAATCAGTTGCATAATACGATTATGCTCTATATTATGCATCAATTCAATACTTTTTGTTGGCCGGAAATGACTATGCATGTATAGATTTACGTGCATTTTCTGACTAGAAAAAGTTAATAGGGCGTATATATGGATATTTAATAAAATATATATATTGAAAATCTTGAAGAGGTAATATGCTGAAATCTAAAGTGGTAAAAGTCTAAAGTATAATAGGATTGCTTTAGGAGCATGGGGTAGCCACAAAACTATGTTCAATAGTCTTCGCACCCCCCCACCCCCCAACCAAAAGAATGCGTGTTACAAAATATAAATAAGAATTATCTGTTTTTTTTTTTTTTTAAGAACAACACTGGTTATTATGTTAATTTTCTCTAATTCATACATTTCTCAATGTTGACTTATGTACTGCATTCGTTTTGTATTTATATGTGTTCAGATTAGTTATACTTTGATAAATAAGTAAATTTATTTTCATATAAAATAAATTAAATGTAAGTGATAACATGAATTAGTTAATATAATTATATATGTATCTTTAAAATTTTTGAGTTGAATCAGATTTACTGTTCACAGTGAACATGTGAACAAACTCCTAACAAAAAATCCTTTTAAACTAGGCTGTAAGGGTACAGCTCAGGGTGGCGCACCAACTGTTGTATCTGAAATCTGAGCTGTTGTTTTATGTTGCATTATTTACTTACTTTTTCTGGTGGTTCTATTCATTGATGGTTGTTTTAACCAGTTGATAGGCTCATGATTGTTTTAATTATTTACTTTTTTATTGCCTATCTAAATGTATATTGAGTTTTGTGTAATTGTTCTTTAATGCTTTTTTTTTTAATTGTATTTTTCTTATAGCCATTCCTCTCTCTGAGGATCATAAACCCAACAGAAGTGATGAGCGGAAAAGAATTGAAAATGCTGGTGGGGTTGTAATGTGGGCAGGTAGAGTTATTCCCTGTACAACATTTATTATTGAATTAAGAAGATGCAAAGTTGTCTGTATAATTGCTGTATTCCGAACAGAGTATATATTGCAACTGATTTGTGGAGTTGTACAATTATTCATAGCCTACAATTTCTAAAAGTTGTGCATATTAACTAAGTTTAGTTGCTTATTACATCTTTCTGTTGGTCAAAAAGAGTTTGGTCTAAGTCTTGGGGTGAAATTTTGTTTGGGATAGGAAACATGAATGAGTGCCTTGATAGAATGCTGTTCCTTTTATTGTTCTGTCAGGCACCTGGAGAGTTGGAGGTGTTCTAGCTATGTCACGGGCATTTGGTAACCGTATGTTGAAGCAATTTGTTGTTGCTGAACCTGATATTCAGGTAATTATCAATATCTTCTGTTTATTAACTTGTGAAGGATATAAATTATGTATATGTTATATATTTTCCCCTGTTGGTAGTGATAATCTCCGGTTTTTATGGGCTATGTTTCATCTAGTTTAGAGACTGGTGGAAATTTTATGTCTCTGTAAATATATCGAAGAGACTTCCCTGATTTGTTATTTCACCTTGTTCAAATTACTTGTATTTTAACTCAGTAAGATCTGGTTCATTAGCGTCATTGATTCATTAGAGTCATGTCGTTTTCAGTATTAGAAAAGGAGGGGGAGGGGGTGTTCAATAAATATTTGTAACTTTTCTGCACCACGTATATGAAATTGCGGTTAGCAAAACCCTTTTTTGTGTTAGCCTGTACATTTTTTTTTAGTGGCTCCTAATTAGATACATATATTTGGGGACCACTATTTATAATGACTATCACTATACGTTGTGAGAATCGATGGATATTTTTTTAGTTGGATGTGATTTAGTAGAAATTAATTTATTTCATTTTTTGTTGTATTTTTACAGGATCAAGAGATAGATGAAGAATTTGAGTTGCTTGTGCTTGCAAGTGATGGACTATGGGATGTATTGCCCAATAAGGTAGGCCTTCTCTCTCTCTCTCTTTTCCCCTCTAACACATAGATGCAAGCATATTCACATGAAAGGCATTCAGACCCTTTAAAGGGATATCACTTCCTGGACTGGAGAACTTGTCTAGAAGACCTTATTGAATTATAGTAGTGGGGGACTTGTACTTACTTTTTGTCTAGAATATATTGAAGTGGATTTATTTGACTGTTGATTATTTTAGTCTGTATATGGAATAGAATTTTAGGAATTAGTCTATTATACATTTACCATGGAAATACATTATAGGGTTGAATGGCCAATCAATATGTTTTACTCTCTACACTAGGCGATTATGTCTCTAGTGTATGTTTTTTTGTAAGTCAGCCTTCAAAAAGGTGGTTTTATGCCATAATATTTGCAGATCTCCTTTTATTGTATATCCACTTATGCATAAACGGATTCCATATTCAGGATGCTATTGCACTTGCCCGAACAGAAGAAAAACCCGAGGCTGCAGCTCGGAAATTAACAGAGACTGCTTTTACCTGTGGCAGTGCTGACAATATAACCTGCATTGTGGTGAGATTCCACCATGGTGATGATGCAGGTCCAGCTGATCCCCAGCCTAATAAGACATCCTAATTTTATGTTGCATGTGTATATTTATTGGCAGCTCACTCAGGTATAGATCATTATTCCAAATCTTGCACATGCATGTTGGGTGAATGTGCATAGCAAAAATGAAGGCAATTTATTTATTCTTCATTGTTTTGTTTTCTAATTTGCTCGTGTTGAATACATGAACCATTTTGATGTTCATTCCGTAAATTTCTGCCTGCATAATGTGGCCTTCTGGGTATTATAGTTGAATAAAGACATGATAGTACTTTCTTGTTTAGGCAACCATTAAAATATTAGACGCGTACTGAAATTGAAATGTGGTGTTGCAGCAAAACCTTTGACCTAATTATATATTTAATCAAGTAATATTAGAATTTGAAGTCCAACTTTTTGTTGCCAATAAAATGACGGAAAATGAAGAAACGAACGGAATTTTATTTTCCATTCTCTAGGCAACAAAGTGATCAGGTTAGGATTAGAGAAAGACTTGATGTAACTCCCGTGTCTTAAAAATGAGAGTGATTTACATTTTTCCTCCAAGGTTTGGCCTTTTCCCCCACTATTTATTCACTCAAAATTTAACTTTTTTGGTTAAGAGTTAAAAAGTTAAATTATTATATTATATATAACTAATTTTATTTTTCAAAAATTTCATATCACCTTCAATTAACAAAATTTTAAAATAAACTTTTAAATATCAAATTTCCTATTAACACCTTCTCTATCTTTCATTTTCACTCATTTTTTGTTTGAAGATGGAGCTGGTGGGTTTGAGTTTGGGTGAGTGATAGTTTTTATGGGTTTGGATTTGAGTTTGGGTGAGTGGTGATTAGAGTTTTCAAACTTTAGAGGAAACTATCGTGTTTGACAATTATGATGGGTTTGGGTTAGGTTTGGTGGGTGGTTGCTATTTTTGGTTTAGGTTTGCATATGGAAAGTGTATAATATTGGGTCAAAAGATATGGTTAGTATTTGGAAAATGTTTTAAAGCCAAACTTGGTGGGAAAATTTAACTGTTCTAAAACAATTTTCAGTTCTAGCGAACTTTTCCAATTGGATGTTGAGGCATCTCGACTCGGTCTTTAATGCAACAATTAATGTTTGGCGAAACTACATATTGCCACCCAAGGTTTGGCTTCATGACAAAGTCCCACCTTCAAAAGTTTAAAAAGTCAAATTGCTATCTGTCACGGGGATATTTTTGTTTTTTTGAATTAAAATTAAAAAATAAATTTTATAAAAATATTAAAATATAAATTGAAAATAAAATAATATTAAAATTTTAATAAATTAATAAAAATTTATTAAAAAAATATAAAAGGGTAGTCACCGTCGTTGACAGTGTCGTTGATGACAGTGGTTGTCTTTAACCTCGTCAGATGATCGGAAACAGTCACTTAGTTTTATTAACGGTAGGATCTGGTCGTCACAATGACTGAGACGATCAGATTTGGTCGTCTACGCTATCTAAAATGGTTGGAAACAGATAGAATCAATCATTTCGATCGTTTTCGGCCTTCTCTAATGGCAGAGATGGTCAGATCTGACCGTCTCCACCAGATTATTGGCGGTTAGATTTAGTTGTCTTCGTCATCGTGATGATCAGATCCGACTACCAATAGAACTGAATGATCATTTTTGACCACATGACGAGGTTAGAGGGGGCCACCGTTGCCGGAAACGTTGGTTGCCCTTTTATATTTTTTTAATTTTTTAATAAAATTTTTAATAGTATTTTGTTTTTAATATTATTTATATTAAATAAAAGATATTTTAGTTTTTTCTATAGTAAAAAAGTTACAATTTGGCTTTTTAAACTTTTGAAGGTTAGACTTTGTCATTAAACCAAACTTTGAGTGACAAGATATCGTTCGGTCTTAATGTTTTGGTCTCTTATAATAGACGCCACAATCACCCGCCTCATTAATTGACTGAAAATAACTAACAAAATCTCAAGTAGAATAGTTTCAGTTAATTGATGTTGAGTTGTTTGAATCGATTTGAAGTTAGATTTTGCTCGGGTTCAATTTAGATGCATCCATTGGATTTACTTAATCATATGTTCAGACCAATTTTGATAGAATGAGTTTGTAAAAAAGTTTGTACATCTTGTTTTAATAATGTCCACAAGTATGCCTAGGTTAGAAGCAGTATATGTGGTAAAGCATTGTGTGTTGCATTCATTATCAAGTCATTAGATGATTGGAGGGAACTTGTTACACATGGATATAAATAAATTTGATTTACTTGACTTTTAAACTCCTATTTATTAATGATATAGAATATCATGATTAATGTAAATTTGTATTGATAAATGCAGATGATTTAGAAGTAAAGAATATCAAGGCAAATAATAAAGACCTTGTGATCAATGTACATACAAAATTAGTTGAAAATACCATATAATGATAAATGCCATATTATTCTTGCTTCATATTCATAGCATGGCAGTGCGCTGTGCCACACTTTATCTAACTATTATCAAATTACAGGGATAACCCTTTCCTTTGGAGAGAAATTGTAACATGATGGTTGGTTCATTTTGAATTTGTTTAGATTAAATTTAAGCTAAAATCGAACTAAAAGAGTTAGTTCGTTTTTTAAATTGAATTAAATTTGAACTAGAAAGAGTTTAATTTGGTTTAACAAATGAGTCAGTTGGATGATTCAATTTGATTTGAATTTAGTTTACAGTTTAATTTGAATCATGTTAAACAATTGTTAAACGATATTGTTTTATCCATCATTTAGTAAAACATTATTATTTTATTAATGAGTTATAAATTCAAACTATTAATCTAAGTTATAAATTTATATTAAGAATTCAAATTAAACTCAAATTATGATTAACTTTGACTTTGGCTTAGTAAACTTAAATCAAAATTTAGTTGAATCATTTTTAATCTGAGTCAAATTTGAGTTAAAAGATGTTTGAGCTCAGCTTGGTTTATATCCAATTGTATTATCATAACAATAAAATGCCAATTACATTATAGGTTAAAAAAAAAAAATTGAGCACATGAATGAAATGGTAATGATAGAGGTGGGTTTGTTTAAATTATTGTTTAGTTTGAATAAATAATATTTGAGTTAAAAAAATTTTAATTTGAATTTGATTTAACTTGAATTATTTCGTCTGATTGGTGATTTACACGAGACTTCACCATATTGACTAATTTTTATCATTATCTTTGATAATACCCTTTGTTTTTTTGAATTTGGAAAATTTTTTGAATTTGAAACTATTATGCATTTAAGTCGAGCACAATTTGGTGGTTGTTGGAATTTGGATGGATTCAAATCCATCTCTATGGAAGGATTTGATGAGAGCAAGGAATTTTAGGGCTGGATTCGAATCGAATATATTCAGATTCGTTTTTAAATTCGATTCGAATAAATCTGAAATGAATCGAATGAATCTGAACACGAACACGAACCCGAACTGTAATTTTAAAATTCAACGAATGCGAGCCCGAACACGAACTATGCGAATCGAATACGAACATGAACCCAAACTTAAAATAACAATTTTTTAATTAAATTTTATTAATTATTTGTATTAATTATAATTTTTAATAAATATAAAAATAAATTATACGAATCGAATACGAATATGAGCTGAATACGAATTTAATTATACGAACCAAATATGAATACGAACTACTAAAAAATGTTCGACAAATACGAATACGAATCCGAACTCGAACAGTACGAAATGAGCCCAAATACGAACATATTATTGTTCGCATTTGATTCGGTTCGAATTTAACCCTAAAGAACTTTCACGGTGTTGTTCATTTTTATGTTGTTTCAAAATAAGATTATGAAACAATATCACTTTTTCTCCTAAATGGGCATGTACACAAATGTATAACAACCCAGATAATATGTACATATACACTTATAAATTTAGACATACGTATAAATGTATATATACTTAACATCACCAATTAAAAAAAATATATTTATAGATCACTTTTGGTGTTATATGCCAAAAACTGTGTGATTATCTTAATAAAACTAACAACATCATAACTTTTTTATTTATTAAAAAATTCTTACATATAAAAATTAATTATTTTTTTCATAAATAAATTCATTCTACATGAAAATAAAGAATAAATTAAAGAGATTCATATAATATTTATTATGGATTTATGTTAGAGAATTTGTTTAATTTTTTATTTTTAAGTGTGGATGTCAAATGTTAGAATTTTAGAAAATGTACAATAAAAATTAAAAATAAAATTTTATCAACAAAATAAACATTTTATAAACTTATTTATACTAATTGGTATTATAATACGAATATACATTTTTGATACATAATTTGCATATCAAAATTATATATCATTATATGATTGAGTGTTAATTTATAATTAATTTATGTTGAAATTAAAATTATACAATCATATAATACAAAATATATACGGAAAGTGCTTGTACATAATATTGCCTTTATAACATATGATTATATATTTTTTCTTGTTTTAAAATTATTTAATTACTTGTTTTCATGTCAGTTAAAATAAATAATTTAATAAAAAATGTTTGTATTAATCAACTATTAAATAATAAATAACTTAGCCCAAGAGTTAAAAACTAACTGTAGTTAAGAACCCCATTATAGAAGGAGTGTAATCTTAAAAACAAGTTAAAATATTAACCAAAACCTAACTTTATTTATTTATTTATTCTATTTTTTAGCAATTTAATTAATTTAATTTCAGTTACAATTTTGTGCCTTTAAAAGTTAAAAATAAAAAAAATTCCCTTCTACATTCTCATTGTTCTGAAGGCCTTTGACAATATGGGTCACTATGCCTGGTGATTTGCATATGGTCACAGATTCAAATTTGCTCAAGTTTAAGACTTTCTTTTACTTGGTAAAACCATACCCGTTTCTTGTCTCTTTACTATTTTCATATCTTCTTTATAAAGATCGTTTTTTTGTTGCTGCTAGTTTGCTTTTTTTTTTTGCTTATCAGAGTTTGTAGAATCTAGGGTTTCGGTTTGCATTCAATAGTTTAAGTTGCAAAATTTGACCGTGACGAGATTGTTTGATTTTTTTTTCTTTTATCGTTGTGTTTCTAAAGTAGATCTATGGTGACCCATCTTGTTTATTTTGCCGTTACTGAGGTTGACAAGTTTGAATTCTGGTTATTGTGATTGGTTTTCTATTTTTGTTGTTCGATGTAGCTCAGCCTCAGATACGATGCTATGTTGGTTTACGGAAAGAAATGTTTGATTTTAATTTAATAAATTATGGGGGCAGGCTTCTTGGTGGTTTTGTTTGTCTTTAAATGAATTCATTTATTGTTTTATATCATCTGGAGTTTTTTTTTTTTTTTTTTTTGGGGTTTTGTTGTAAAGTCTTGTTTAAGTTTTGTTGAAGATGATCGAGTTTAAGTTAACTGGATTGTTGTAATGAGTTTCTTTATTCTTCTCTAAGCCCAAAGAAGAGAAAGCAGAAAAAAAAAAAAAAAAAGGATATTCTGATTTTATATTGTGGAATAAAAATGAATTTGCTTGGATGTTTATTTTTAGCCTGGAGTGTTAAATATTGGTAAATTAGGTATTTTGAATGATTTGAATGTGCAATTGATGTCGTGCATATATTCTGTAAAGGAAGCTGTTCTTTTGGTAAAGCTAGCTTCATATATATGGGAATATGGAATTGAAAATAATTAAAGAGTTTTGGTTGCTTTGGATTCAAGTCGTTGTATTTTAAACAAGGTGAATTACTGTTTTCCTCAACTTGGAGAGGCAATATTTAACTGAGGAAATTTTGGATTAAAGGAGGAGATTGATTCTTGTATTTCAAGAGAGATTATGTTGTCTAGTCATTGCAATGTCATTGGTTATTGAAAATTTTAGTATAGTACGGGCTGGCTGACTTCCCTGATGCCATTTTGTTTGTTCTTCTTTTGAATTTTATTGTCAATGTGGATTTATTCGTATTTGTTGTTGAAGTACACACATAGGATAGAGGAAGTAGGAGAAGTCAAAGAGCGCTAGAATTTAGATGAATCTTCGCTTCTTTCAGATGTTTTTGATTCACAATTTGGGTATATTTGAGAGATGATGAAGCTTCTTTCTATTATCACATCTTAATTGTTTTCTTGTGTCTATTTATATTGATTTGTACTCGTGATTGGTTCTTAGCACCCCAACCAACCAACCAACACACATAGAACATTATTTACTTCTAGAATTAGAGCAAAATCACAATACCAAAGATTGTAAATAGCCCACATTTTCAGATATTCACAAAGAATTACAATATGTACATATAAGTAACAATTCTCTTGTAGTTGGTAAATGATGATCTAAAAAGGACATCAAAATGATAAATGAGAATTTGAGGATCCAGGTCCGCCTTCAACCAATGGTAGCCCAAGCCATTCCTCCTCTAATTTCCCAAGCTTCTATTCCAAGCAATCCACATGGCCTTCCTGTATCATGTGGGGTCTTCTAAGATCTCCCTTAAGCCTACATTCTTTTTCTGGAACAATTCTTTTAGTAGTAGCTCCATGTCTCTTACCACAAAACTTAGGCAGGGGTCCTAACATTACTTCCCCTCAAATACAACCTTGTCCTTGGGTGTAGGAAGGAAACTGTTCTTTGATTATCTCTGTTGCTTCCCATGTGTTTTCATGGTTTGGAAGGTCATGCCATTTCATCAACGGTTCTTTGGTCCCATTGATAGCCACTCTTTCTTGCAAGACCTTTTTGGTTGTAACACTAACTCCATATTGTTAGATAGACAACAATGTTATGGTTGAGAGGTAAAAGTTGGTCCAATTGTTTCCTTAAGTTGGGGTAAATATCTATTCCAATACACAATAATTGCCATGGTGTGAAGGGAAGCCTAAAATACTTGTCCAACTTTTCCAACCTTCAAAATTCTGAGTCACCAAACCAAGTTTGTTGATAAGAATTTTGCAGCATCACTCATGAAAGCGCATAGCCCATTAGTATCTCCAATGATAGGTGGATTTAGAGCTTGTGTTAAAGTTGCTTTCATATAACTGCTTAGAGTAGGAATGGCATCGAAGTGTACAAGTACAGAAGCTAGATCTGTAGGAATAACTGGAGGTTGAACATATTTCTTCTACCCAAGCTTGACAACTTTTAAACCTACATTAACTATGCTACCACCATCAAGCAAAGGTCTTCCACTGGATGTTTTGCTACAACTTTGTGAACATTTAGCTTGGTAAAGAACATCATCGAAAGTTTGTATGTTAACCATGTGAGAATAATTATAACATGTAATGATCAAATCATTGAACCAAGAACAAACATCAAGTAGGTAACTAGATCATACTTAGAGAGAAGAATACAAAATAGAGATGTTCCAACTATCTTGCACAAAATACCAATATGGTTAAGAATAGCATTTGCTTGTGCAAATTTTATTGGCTTGTTGATTCCTATAGACTACTCTCAATGCTACTCTAGATAACTGCTCCACAGTGCTTGCTAATACAAGTACAATAAATCAACAAAAAAGAACTGATGATGAAGTAGGAAGTAGCTAGAGAAAATTTCACTAATTATATAGAAGATTACAAGGTGAAAGGGAGCCCTCTATATGTGTGCTCTAAATCTTAGCTCACTTTGCAATAGCCATGTATTTTGCCTGTGGTAGACTAAGAAATGGTGGGTTGAAGAGTGGCCTTTCAATTGATCACACACTATCCCGAGGTGAATACATATCTTGTTAAAGATCTTGTTTTTGTCAAGATCTCTTATAATTTTTGAGTTCAGAAAACCTGTTGAATACGCCTTTTTTCACATACCAAACACATCTTATGGTGCCTATCAAGTGTCCAAGGATCCACTTGACTACCTCCCAATGTTGTTTGCATTGATTAGCTAAGTACCAACTCAGAACACTGGCTGCTTGTGCAATATTAGACCTAGTGCATACCTTCAAATTGATAATGCTCTTAATTGCACTTGAATGTGGAATTTGTGACATGTGGCTTACATCCTTCTTTGTTTTAGGACATAGGTTTGTTGAATGTTTAAAATGAACTGCAAATTCATGCCAAACCTACTCAATACCTTTGCAATGAAAGCTTTTTGAAGAAGAAAAAACTTTAATTTAGGTAATTCTTTGATAACCTCAATCCCTAAAATTTTTTAGTAGCTTCCGATTCTTTCATATCAAACTCAAAGCTTAGTTGTTGTTTTACCTTTTTAATCTTAATTATATTGGATGTTGTAACTTAAATATTATCGACATACAATAAGCGATACAAACAAGTATCATTCGAAATCTTAAAATATACACAAATATCATAATTGGATCTTTTAAACCCAATATTTCCCAGAAAAGAATCAAATCTCTTATACTACTACTTGAAGATTGTTTAAGGTCATACAAGGACTTCTTCAACAAACAAACTTGATCGTATTTACCTGGAACTGTAAATCTCTTTGGTTGGTGCATATAAAATTGCTCATCAAGATCACCATGCAAGAAGGAGGTTAACACATCTAGTTGATTTAGCTCTAAATCATACATTGCTACCAACGAGTAAAATAGGAGTAAAAGTTTGCTTCTCAATAGGTAAGCAAACTTCATTAAGGTTTAGGGTTTTCCTCACATGAACACTCTTCGTCATAGTTTCGTTGCAATGCTCACATAACATCTTGGGATAGTTATGCCATTTCATTGTGCAATTTCCAACATCAACAATTAAAATATTTGATCCTCATCCTTAATCTTTACATCATTCTTACTTAAATCTGTAATGATGGAAGGAAATTTTGCTTTGTCTATAGCTTGTTGGTGAGAGATTTTTTCATATGCTTGTCTCAAACTTCGTCTGTGGTTTACGATTTGCATTCTTCTAGAATCTCTTGTAATACATCTTTGCTTAAACATAATTGGATTGATGTAAGGACTCTGTCATCCATATCCTCCCATTCACTGTCATCCATATCCTTGGGTTTACATGCTTTCCCACAAAGCGTCTCCTTGGTACCTTCTTGGACAAGATTGCCATCATTTTGACCTGTCAAATGGCCAAACTTGTTATATTGTCAAACTTTTTAATGTTAGACATAAAAGGTAATGTTGATGTAGGCGCCATTGGAACTCTGGTTTTCATAGTTGCAAAGCTTTGGCTTGCTGTTACCAACTAGCTTTTCATAGTCACAAAACTTTGGTTTGCTTGAGGTCACATTACCACAACCACAATTGGTTGTACTTGTCCATTAGTTGTATTAGCTTATTTGCAAGTCATTCCAATTATGCTTTCCCATTGACCGCTTACAACAGACTGTGCTAGCTCTATTTGACAAAGTGAACATGTGAATGAGAGTTTAGCCCTTGCATGCACTAAAGAATAGTGAGGACTCTAAACATTGATTACATTAGCAAGAAGTCTAACCGTTGATTTAAGTAACCTATTTGTGACTTTAGATTACCATTATACGACACAAACATATGAAGGTATTCTGCGAGAATGATCAATAAGTTTAGCCACCAAAGGACCTCTAATAAATTGTACAAACTTATTGAAGAATCCCATGATTAGAAGGCTTGGATGAAGCAAAGCAATAATAGAAGACTAAGCAAAGTTCCAAGGTTTCAAGGTTGCTTCACCTAGTTGCTAGCAAGACAACATGCATACAAGGCATGCAAACCCTTTGGGTGGGTTGGACTCACAACAAGGGCATTGTGCACCTCTTCTAATTAAACACTTGGTTATGCACTTCTTCTGGTTAAACACTTGGTTGTATAATACCAATTGTGAGCATTTCTTGGACAATAAGCTCCATTTATTAATTTTGGTAATAGAAGTAAAGGTAGGGCCTAATGTTGAGAGGCTTTGATCGTTTAGCTATATGAATAGAGTGGTCTTGAGCTCATTCAAGCAATAACCTATGTGGTTCAATAAATAATGGCTTCAATTGATCTAACACATCTAGAATTTAGTTCAACCTCCTTCGTTGGTTTCCCTTTCTCATTTGTGGGTGTTTGAAATTGAGTTAACAATCCATGGGATTCATTCTAAATGGTTTTTATTTAGGGCTTCATCAACACCATCATTTTCATCGAAGTTGGATCCCCATATATGTCCACCTCCTTTCCTTGCCATTTAATTTTAATAGCTTGAGTCTTCCAATTGCCTTAACACTTAGATCTTGCAACCAACCATCCCTAATACTGCATCAACCTGACCATGGAGTGCAAAGAAAACTCCATCATCTTCTCCTCTAAATCCTCTATGACACCTTCTTTACCTTCCGATAACCTATTATCATTTTCATCTTCACAAAGAATATGCGTAAGTGGTTGACAGAATTTGCACTTGTGGTTTAGGTTGAATTTTTTATCACACCGGAACACAATCCTTGGTCAAGCTAGGATTGGATCTCAACATTCGAGAGTCATCAGAAATTTTCACTTCTATGGTCGGGGTTGCATCGCTAGTCAACACTGGCATTGACTTGTTGGATTTGTTTGGCTGGTAATAAGAGGTGTTCTTATTTGAGTCAGATGGATTGTGGGAGTAGAAAACTGGATTACTGGCTATACTGTAAGCTGCTGAGCCATTTGGATTTAAAGAAGCTAGGCCATTAGTGTTGTAGACTGAGTGGAATTGAATGGGCTGTTTGAATTGTAAGCTTGACTTGGAACAATTGGGCTGGTGTAGAGAAGGTCCTTTAGGCTGATGTCCCTCTTCTGGCTATGGCCCAATTCCTTTCTGCAATCTTTTGGGCCAGTTCAAGGGCATGATCCTTGGGCTCTAGCATTTAGAGCTCCACCTTGATCTCCTCGTTCAATCCGTTGATGTGGCTCCCAATAACAATTCATCGAACGTGTCTGTCAATGACACTGACAAGATCTCAAACCACAACAATACTCCTCAACGGTGTCCCTCTATTGAAAGGCCATGAGTTCTTGGTGTGGAGTTCCATCCTGATTGTTATAGTCTCCAATTTCTGCACAACCAAGCTGACATTCTTCAGAAGCTCACTGACTTCCTTTTTCATTTGGCATACCTCCCTTACTGATGATTCTATTCTTGTTCCAATGATTCCCCAGCAGAGAGCTCTGATACCACTTCGTAGCACTCCAGCCAACCAACTCTCAATGAGCAATATTTGTTTCCAGAATTAGAGCAAAATCACAATACAAGAGATTGTAAATAACCCACTGCTGTTTTTATCTGTTTATAGAGAATTTTATGATATATACATATAATTCTCTTGCAGTTGGTAAATGGAAATCTAACTAGGAAATCAAATGCTAACCAGAAATTTAAGGAGCTGGGATCTCCTTCAGCCAATGGCTGCTCAAACCCAGTTCATAATCCTCTTTGCTCTCTCCTTTTTTATTTCCTGTCTCCTTTTTATTCCATCTTTCTAACTGATTTCCCAGGCTTCCATCAAGCAATCCAGATGGCCTTCTCCTATCATATACATTCTTTTTCCTGAACCATTCTTTTATTAGCAGCTCCATGTCTCCTACTGTACACCTTAAGGGAAGGGGTCCTAGCATTGCTTAAGCTCTTGGATTGTCCATATCAAAACTCAACATGGCAGTGGTACTCTGTTAATTGTCTGCTAGGGCAAAGCACCTATCAATCAGTGGCTAGCATGACAAATGACATTGATGAAGTAGTTTGAAATTTATATTAGCACTAGAGGTAAATCCCTTAAATATCGAGTTAGTTAAACAAAACGTGTTGGCATGGTAGTTTTAGTTTTCATAAATATTTCATCTTATATATTTGCAATCCAATTGGTCCTATTTAAGTTTAAATGTTTTGGTTTATGTGTTTTCTATTATATGTCCATAAACTATTGTAGGTTTAATATAATTTATATTATTTCAAGATATGTTTCAGAATCTCAATGAATGATTTGTCAATTATATTGTTGTTAGCTATTTTAGGTTCAATATCATTCATTTTGTTTTAAGCTATGTTTCACAATCACAACAAAATTTTGTCTACTTAATTATTAGTAATGGGCTTATTTTCAAAACTTCTGTTGTGTCTACATGTACATAGTATACTAATGGTTGGCCACAAATTAGATGGATTGTATGAAGACAAAAAGAGTGGAAATCAACATTATGTTTCTTGGTACTGATTACTAACTTTGAAACTGGAGTTGATTATGTGGAAGGAATGAAATCAGTGTCTCCGCAAAATTCATTTGTTTGATGCCATGGTTCATTGCATGCATTAAAATGTATCGTGTGTTCAATGCTTGATCTGTAAGTGGCTTTGATTAGGTTAATTGTCTGAGAGTTAAATTTTTCCTGTTTGTTTGGAAGGAAACTAATGAAAACTTAGGTGGAATTAAAGGGTAAGAATCCGGTGTCAGAAGTCCATTCCAATAATTTCTATCAATTTCAAGTCTTAATGTTGTATTTTTTGAGACAAATATGGAAACATGCTAATGGAAAATATTTTATCTGGAGAAGATAAAATATTTGTCCCAGTTTTAGTAGCAGAATAAGTTACATTTTATTACTTATGCTAATGTTTTTCTGTGGCATTAGCTTGTAGATGTGTTTTGACTCCTTTTCCTGTTTGTCTCAGGTATTAAACTATCAAAGCTACTGACTCATTGTTCAGATTTGTGAAAGAGCATTGGGCCAGATAATCTGACAGTTCAAGTTTTGCTAATATTTTAATAACAGGGTGATCAACAAGTATTTTACAGACACTGGGGGAGGTTATGGAGTGTAATAAAGATGAGGCAGTCAGGGCGAAGGAAATTGCTGAGAGGAAGGTTACTGAAAGGGATTATACTGGTGCTAGGAAATTTGCTATGAAGGCTCAGTCTCTGTATCCTGGGCTTGAGGGAATCTCTCAACTGTTGACAATAATTGATGTATATGTCTCTGCAGAGAAAAAAATTAATGGGGAAGCAGATTGGTATGCCATACTTGGTACAGATCATTGGGTTGATGATGAAACAGTGAGGAAACAATACCGGAAGCTGGCTCTAGCACTTCATCCTGACAAAAACAAGGCTACTGGTGCAGATGGCGCATTTAAGTTGGTTTCAGAGGCCTGGAGCTTCTTGTCTGATAAGTCTAAGAGATTAGCTTATAATGAGAAGTTGAATTCAAGAGTCAGGTCAAAACCTGAGTCCAAGATCAAGGTTCCATTTTCGCCAACCAGTGCAAATGGCTTTCATACTTCTACTAGTAATACATCTTCGAGTGCTAGGACTCAAAACACTGCTACCCGAGTGGGTCCAACATCGGTTCCTTCTACCAATCAAAAGCCTGGTACATTTTGGACTATTTGCAACAAATGCAAAACTCAGTATGAATATCTGAGGATTTATCTGAATCACAATCTCCTTTGCCCCAACTGTCGAGAGCCTTTTCTGGCTTTAGAGAGGCCTCCACCTCCAAATGCTTCCAAGTCTTCCAACTTGTCTTCTCATCAGCAGTATCAGAATTCTAGACATCATATTGCAAGCAGTAATAGTACTGGGGTTCTCACTGGTCTTAGTTCATCTAATGGCAGGGCATTCACTGGTCTTAGTTCATCTAATGACACAAACCTCCAGCGGGGTTCTTTCTCTAGAATGGCTGATGTTAATAGCAAGATTGCATCAACTTCTACTGCCACTCAGCGGGTACATGAACAGGTGAAGAGAGAGAGTAATGAAACATGGGTGGCGACCTCAAAAAAGAGAAGAATGAATGATAATTGCATGAATGGGTTTGTGAGTAACATGGCAAATCAGACCGCCATGGGGAATGGAGTTGGTTTGGGAAGTGCATCTGAATCTAGAAGGGGCAGTTCTGAAGTTGAGCGAACCTATGGTTTTTCGGGTACTAATAACAAGTACAACAGGGAGAGAGAACTATCATTATTTGAGATTCGTAACATGTTGGTGCGCAAGGCACAGAGTGAAATTCGTAAAAAACTTAAGGAGTGGAGCTCGGTAAATGCCAAGAGTGCTAAAAAGGAAGAGAAGAGGAAAGAACAGGAAAGCAGGAAGCAGAAAAGTGGGGCTAATGGTGAAATGCATGATACCATTAAACATAACGGCTCCAACAAAAAATACCAAAACAAGGAGTCTCTTCCTGGCGCTTCTGATGATGATTCAGATCAACAGACCCCTGCATTGTCAATCAATGTTCCAGATTCTGATTTTCACAATTTTGACTTGGATAGAACTGAAAATTCCTTTGGAGATGACCAGGTGTGGGCTGCATATGATGATGATGATGGGATGCCTCGCTTTTATGCTCGAATACACAAGGTTATATCTTTGAAGCCATTTAGGATGCGGATCAGTTGGCTGAATTCAAGAAGCAACAGTGAATTGGGCCCTATGAATTGGATAGATTCTGGTTTTACCAAAACTTGTGGAGATTTCCGAATTGGTAGGCATGAAATTAGTGAAACATTAAATGCTTTCTCTCACAACGTTAAGTGGACAAAAGGTACACGAGGGATCATTCGCATATTTCCTAGCAAAGGTGATGTCTGGGCTCTTTATAGTAACTGGTCTCCTGACTGGAGCGAGGAAACTCCTGATGAAGTGATACACAAATATGACATGGTGGAGGTGCTTGATGACTATAATGAGGAAAAAGGTGTGTCTGTTAGACCTCTGGTTAAAGTTGCCCCTTTCAAGTCAGTGTTTCAGAAGAACATGGAACCCAAGTCTGTCTGGAGAATCCCGAAAGAAGAGATGTTTCGCTTCTCTCACCAAGTTCCAGGTCACTTGCTTACTGGCCAGGAAGCACATAATGCTCCCAAGGGAAGTTGGGAGTTAGACCCAGCAGCCATTCCTGAGGAACTCCTTAAGGCAAGTACAGAAGGTAATGATGTACCATTGGTAGAGAGTGACGGAGAAGTTGAGGAAGAGACGGTGCGAAGGGACCCAAAAGTTAAGGTAGATGTCAAGAGATAATGGGGGTGCAGGTGCCCTGATAGCAGAGGCACAGCTGACATGGTAGATGATGCAGAAAAAACTTTAAAGTTATAGTGGAGACTGCTGAAGATACTTGAAATTAGATGAGTTTTTTCTTCTCTTTTCCATTTAAGCCTCATCCAAATTGTAGAAATTGGTTCTTGTGCCATAACTTTTTCCAGAGATCCAGATTTTTTGGTTCTTGTTGTTTCTCTTTATCTGTGGACAGTTGAAAATTTGTTATAGAAACTCAGGCCTGACAATACCCAAAGTTCAACATTATTTTGTTCTTGAAACTTTATTATTGCTGAAGTTCACAGCTTCTGGTTTTTGTTAAACATTAAAAATCTCAATGCTTTGTCAAACACCAAAGAGGGAGCAAGTTATGGCAGAACTTGCCCAAGTTGACACCGTAAATTTAATAGAAAAGAATATGAACTTTCGACGAATATAAGCATCAAATTATGTCAGCGAGTCTCCCCCCTCACTATTGATCAGACTGACTTGCAGTTACACTGGATAAATTACATTGGATTCTGATTTAACGATAGGGTCGACCTAATCAAATGATTATTTATACTTATGTCAGCATCACTTTGTAAAAAACTTTCTGAACTCTCAGCAATTGCAAAGACTTAAATATACTATCTTATCACAATTTTATTTGATTATAATATTTTTATAATTTTATTTAATAGAACATTTTGTTTTGATCTTGTATGTCCCTGTCTAACCAAGGATCATACCAAGATAACACTAGTTTGACCCTTGATCTTTGATTGAGGAATTAAAACATTGACTAAAAGATGCAATTACTAGCTACAAGTCAATGAGGGCATATGCATGTCATGGGTTGATATGTGCCCATTGATTAGCTGTTGCACCAATATTTTAGAAGTAATGAGGGCATATGCATGTCATGGGGTAACAAGATTTTCAAAAATTTGTGTAAACTTAAAACTTTTCTCCCAAAAATCAGTTTATGCTTAAATTAACCAAAATTATATGCAAATAAAATACTAAATTTATCAATTCAATCAACCAAACATATAACCAATTAATCAAAAATATAAGGCAAATATAAACAATATGAAAAGAGAGAGAAGAGAGTGCTCAATTAATTTTTATATTGATTCAGAATTTCTTTACAAACTTCCTATATCTACTACTCAAAGTAACCCCACTTAAAAATTTTTTTTTTCAATAACTTCAATAGCTCAGAAGTTACAATAGTTTTGATTCAAGAGATTTTGACCTCACACTAATTTTGTTATAATGGATTGCATCATTCTAACACTTTTATGAGATTTCACCCAACTACTCATTTCACAGGATTGTGCCCTTGAATTGTTGAATTACAAAAACAAAGAATTGTCTTTTGATAAGTTGATATAAAATAATTAAGCTCACAAGGTTTCTCTCAAATATATATATACAATGAAAGCTCTAGAAAGAGAAATTGAAAAAGAGTAGAGCATCAAATGATATTAGCTTAAGGTATATTTCTCTATGACAATTCTTATTTCAAATCAGCTCTAATTTATAGTGTTGAAGGAAAAATAGTTGTTGAAATAAATTTAAGCAAACACACGATCATATGCCCCTTGTGCACGGTCATACTCCCGATCATAAATGTAGTCCAATAGTTAGATTCTCTATATAACACCAACCTTGTGTGGGTGTGTACTCCACACATATGGTCATGTGCTTTTATATCTTTAATGCTTCAGGCTTCCAGAAGATCACATGATCTTATACACGATACATCTCATGATCATCACATAATCATAATTTTCATGAGCACGATCAGGAGTGGATGGTGAAAGGAATTGGGTAAAAACTGTTGATTATTCCTATATTATTAGGGTCATGTGCTATAACCCACAAAAATAAGCAAAACTAGAGGTTTTGGATAAAGTGCAAATCTGGGGGGTTTAACATCTAAGAATTAGGGATACCAATGTGACCATCTACCTAGACATGTAAAGGGTGGATGGTGTAAAAAACTGGGTAAAAACCACTAACCATTCCTTTACTCCTAAGGGTTATGTGCTATAGCCCACAAGAATGGCCAAAACGAAGGATTTTCGAAAAAAACACAGATTTCAAGGGATTTAGGGCCTAGGATTCGGGGATCCCCAGTGTGGTCATTTATTTTGACACGTAAGGGGTGGATGGTGCAAAGAACTAGATCCCTAACCCTTAAAGGTGTGTGTGATAGCCCACAAAATAACCAAAATTAGGCATTTTTTAAAATCACTCATTTTCAAGGAGTTTAGGGCCTAGGAATTGAGAATACCTAATGTGGTTATTTATCTTGACATATGAGAGGGTGGATAGTACAAAAACTAAACAAAAACCGCCAATTGTTCCTCCACTCTTGAAAGACATGTGCTATAGCCTATAAAAATGACAAAAAATGGGAGTTATTGAAAGCATAAATTTCAAGGGATTTAGGGCCTAGGATTAGGGGATCCTCTATGTGATCATCTAACTTGACACATAAAAAGGTAAATGGTGCTAAATACTAGGCAAAAACCATCGATCATTCTCTTGCTCCAAAGTTTGTGTACCACCTACATAAATAACATAAATAGAGAGCTTTTGAAAATAAAGATTTTGAAAGGTTTAGAGCCTAGGATTGTGGGATCCTTGATGTAGTTAACTATCTTGATGCATAAGGGGTGAAGGCTGCGAATAATTAAGCAAAAATTCTCGATTATTCCCTACCTTTGCAGACGTGTGCTATAACCTATAAAAATGGTCAAAATTGGATGCTTTTGAAAATCACTCATTTTTAGAAGGTTTATGATCTAGGATTGAGGGATCTTTAATGCAATCACCTACCTTAACATGTGAGAGGATGCATAATGCAAAAAATTTGGACAAAAAAAAAAATGCAAATTTTGGCGAGTTTAGGGACTAAGATTAGGGTTTATGCGTGACATAGTGGATAATGCACAAAATTGGGGAAAAACTAGCAATCATTCACCCACCCTGGAAACATGTGTTATAGCCTACAAAAACATATGCTACAACCCACAAAATGACCAAAATTAGATGTTTTTGAAAACCACTCATTTCTTAAGGTTTGAAAGGGATCTTTAAAGCAATCATCTATCTTGACGTTTGAGGGGGTGGATGCTACAAAGAAGTGAGTGAAAATTGTAAGTGGTACGTTGTCTGCTATAACCTATACAAATGGCCAAAACCCAAAAAGGGGAAGAGGGAAGGAAGGTGGGGGTTTAAGGTACAGGAGTAGGAACTAGGTAAAACTATCAATTAGTCCTTCACCTTGTAGGGCATATGTTATAATAATAATAAAAAAAAAAGATTCCAAAATTGGGTGATTTTGAAATTCACTTATGTTTAGGAGGTTTAAGACTTAAGATTGGGAAAATTCCCAATGTACTTAGCTAACTATGCAAAAATCATAGGTTACTCCCTCACCCTCAAGGGATGTGTGTTATAACCCACAGAAATGACCAAAACAATAAGTTTTATAAAACCACAGGATTCAAGGGGTTTAGGGCATATGATTAGAGGATCTTTAGTGCGATCATTGGCCTTGATGTATGACAGGGTGGATGGTGTAAAAAATTCAACATAAGCTATTGTTCATTCCTTCACCTTCGAAGGTGTATGTATAGCTTACAAAAATAGCCAAAACTCAATACTTCTAAAAGGCACTCTTTTTTTAAAGGTTTAAGCCATATGAGTGAGGATCAATTGATGTAGTCATCTACCTTGATATGTGAGAAGATGAATGGTGAAAATAACTAGGCAAAAACTATTGATCATTGTCTCACGATTAGAGGCATATGTTATAGCCCCCTCAAAAAAAAAAAAAAAAAAAAAAAAAGAAGCCAAAACTAAATGCTTTTGAAATTAATTTGTTTTTGGGAGGTTCAGGGTCTATGATTGGGGAATTCGCAATGCAATCATCTACCTTGACACAAAAAGGGGTAATTGGGCAAAAAGTGTTGGTTACTCTCCCACCCTGTGAAGGACATGCGTTATAACCTATAAAAATGGTCAAAATAGAGGGAGTTTTATAAAAACACATATTTTAAGGGGCTTAAGGCCTATGATTGAAGGATTCCTAGTGTGGTCATTTACTGTAGGACCCGCCGCCCCGAGTACCCCTGCTGCTGAAAGAAACTAATCTTTTATTCAATAAACTGGAACTTGGGTACCCGAGACGGGAATCCTACGAAAAAGTAAATACTACCGCTGGTCTAATTTACACTGCAAGCGGAAGCTGAAACTGAAATATACAATGAGCCCAACTGGCTTTACTATATATATGTGACTGCTCTGTACAACTGTTTTACATCTGAGTACATATACATTTACAAAACGTACAAGTACAAGACCTCACAGGTCCAACTGAAAATAAAATACAAACTGGAGAGTGTGTGTGGGGTCCTCCTCGCCAGCCTCAATCCACCCGCTCCTCGCCAGCAGCAAACTGACCTGAAAAGGAAGGAAGAAGGAAAGGGATGAGTGATAAAGATCACCCAGTAAGCATTCCTTACTTCCCTCAACCCACGCAAGCAGCAAACAAGGGCATGCATACCTGATCGGCCCTATTCATGCATCTAATCGCTTGCTGGCACTGAATCTGATTTATCTGATTACTGCTATTATCTGATTATTCTGTTATCTGGTTACTGATTTCTGATTAATGCATGTCAATATGAATATATGAAATGACATGCTGAGCTGGAATCTGAAAATGACTGATGATGCATGTATCTGAGCATCTAACTGAATGTACCCGAAGGTACCTGCTGTGCTGATCAGGCTGATGAACACAGGGATTCGGCATCCTGGCCAAGTGGGCTGAACATTCTAGCTACTGGCTAGAAAGCTGAAATCTGCTATATACTGCTGAGCTGACTGACTGGTGTCAGAAAGCTGGGTCCCACAGATGCCCCCTCGAGTTCACCCCAAAACTGAAACCCATAGATTGGGTTCTGACTGCTGAAAACTACTGAATTCGGATCCCTGGATCCTCATTCAGACTATATGCTATGCTCTGAATGCATATGCTTCTATTCTTAACTGAATTCTGAATTATCTGATGTCTGATTGCCTTTGGATGGATTACCAAACCTTTAATAAATCAATTTCTGAATTTCTGGAAGAAACTGGCTGACACACGGCCGTGCAAGGAAAGCACACGGTCGTGTAGCACACACACACGGCCGTGCAGGCAAAGGCACACGGGCGTGTGCCCCAGCACACGGGACCGTGTGCTGGTCGTGCGTCTGGGCGTGTGTGCTTCTGGAATTCTGGCCATTTCATGCAATAAATGGGACACACGGCCGTGTCCCTCAGGACACACGGTCGTGTCCCTGCGTTTCCTGCCCGTGTGCACTTCGTGCACACGGCCGTGTCCTTGCAGAAACAAGGGCACACGGGCGTGCTCTTGCGGGCACACGGTCGTGTGTCTTGCTCTGCTCAGACATGGCTCACCTGAAACGCGCTGGAAACCAACTGATTCTCAACCAAACTGAAATTAACTGGAAATATGCATAAATGGCACTTCTAATAACACATATCAATCATCAATCTCAACATCCATCCACTGCTACTGATTCCACCATTAACACATCAAGTTTTCTCACACTACACACACACAGCAAAGCATGCATGGTTCTGGGTGGAAAATAAGCATGGCAATCAACATATAATCATCATCTCATCATCATACATACATACAAGCATAGCATCTCAAGCTGGGAATGGAAACACACGTTTCCAATCATCATCAATCAAGCTGGAAAACTGAAAGAGAGAGTAAGGAACACTTACCTCTCGACATGGCTGCTGGAAGCTTAAACTCAAGCTATTCTCTCTGATCTCTGGCTGGATTAGGAGCTGCTGGAAGCTGGACTTCTCTCCTAGGGCTGGAAGCTGCTGAAAAGGAGAAGAAAGCTGGCTGAAATGGGTGAGAAAATGAAAATCTCCCGTCTCTCTCTTTCTTTAATCCTACCTGCACGGGCGTGCAGGCTTGGCGCACGGGAGTGCACCTGGGAAAATGGATGAAATCCATTTCCCGCGCTTCGCATGATTAAAACCTCCCTAAAGGCATCATACGAAGGCCACACTGCTCTGGAAAATTACTAACTCACCCCTGAAATCTGCTAAACTCCCAATCTATCTCTGAATTCTATTTCTAACCCCAAAACTCTACCCCTAAGGGCTTTTCTAAAACTGGGATGCTACATTACCTCCCCCCTTAACAAAATTCCGACCCCAGAATTTACCTGAACAACTCTGGGAACCTATCCCTGATCTCAGACTCTACCTCCCAGGTGGCTTCTTCCACCCTCTGGCTGCGCCATAACACTTTGATCAGTGGAATCTCTTTATTTCTGAGGACCTTGACTCTGTAGTCTAAGATCTGAACTGGAAGCTCTTGATAACTGAGGTCTTCTGCCAACTCTATCTCTGAAAACTGAAGCACATGAGATGGATCTCCTACATACTTTCTCAACTGGGACACATGGAAGACATTGTGGATTCTGTCCATGCTAGCTGGCAGTGCTAATCTGTAGGCGACTGTCCCTATCCTCTCGAGGATCTCGTAGGGACCAATAAATCTGGGTGCTAATTTCCCTTTCTTGCCAAATCTGAGGACTTGCCTGTAAGGTGCAATCCTCAGGAAAACTTTGTCACCCACTGAAAACTCTATCTCTCTGCGCCTCAGATCTGCGTAGCTTTTCTGACGATCCTGGGCCTGTCTCATTCTCTGCCTGATGATCTTGACTTGCTCAATCATCCTCTGAGTCGTCTCTGGTCCCACTGATACTTCTAAGGAATCTCTCTCCCCAATCTCATCCCAATGGAGAGGAGATCTGCACTTCCGACCATACAGCGCCTCAAATGGAGCCATCTGAATCGTCGCCTGATAACTGTTATTGTAGGCGAACTCCATTAGAGGAATCAGCTCTGCCCAATCGATCTGGAAGTCTATACAACATGCTCTCAGCATGTCCTCCAATATCTTATTCACCCTCTCAGTCTGGCCATCTGTCTGAGGGTGATATGCTGAGCTGAAATGCAGCCTGGTTCCCAATGCTCTCTGCAGAGATCTCCAGAAGGCTGCCAGAAATCTGGAGTCCCTGTCTGACACTATCGTCCTGGGAATGCCGTGGAGTCTCACCACCTCTCTGATGTAGAGTCTGGCTAGCTGCTCTGTGGACATTCCCTGTTTAACTGGCAGGAAATGCGCTAACTTGCTGAGACGGTCAACTACGACCCATACTCCATCATATCCTCTCTGAACTCTGGGAAGCCCGGAGATCCATGGAGATATCATCCCACTTCCACTCAGGAATACTTAGAGGATGAAGTAATCCTGAGGGTCTCTGGTGCTCTGCCTTTACTTGCTGACATACAAGGCATCTGGAAACGAAGTCTGCTATGTCTCTCTTCATCCCTGACCACCAGAAACTTTTCTTGAGGTCTCTGTACATCTTTGTGCTACCTGGGTGTGCTGAATACACCGCATTGTGCGCCTCTGATAAAATCTTTTGTCTCAGCTCTGAACTCTGGGGCACACAGACTCTGCCTCTGAACCTCAAGATCCCATCACTGAACTCAAAGTCTGGCACTACTCTCTCTGACATTTTCTGAAGCATACTCTGAGTCCACTCATCTGATATCTGCCCCTCTCTGATCTCATCATACAAAGAGGATCTGATCTGAAGCCTCGAGAATCCTGCTGTCACTATCTCTATCTGCTCTCTAACAATCTCAGACTGCAGCTCTCGCTGAACTGATAAGCTGGAAAGAGCTACTCGCCTACTCAAGGCGTCAGCCACCACATTGGCTCTCCCTGGGTGGTATCTGATGTCACAATCATAGTCCTTCACCAGCTCCAACCATCTCCTCTGTCTCATGTTGAGCTCTTTCTGGGTGAAGAAATATTTCAGACTTTTGTGGTCTGAATATATGCTGCATCTGACTCCATACAGATAATGCCTCCAAATCTTCAGGGCGAAAACGACCGCTGCTAACTCTAGGTCGTGGGTAGGGTATCTCAACTCGTGATCTCTCAATTGCCTAGAGGCGTAGGCAATGACCCTACCATTCTGCATCAAAACTGCCCCGATCCCCTGATGAGATGCATCTGTATAGACATCGAACTCTACCCCCTCCTGGGGTAGCGCCAAAACTGGAGCGCTGGTCAACCTCTGCTTGAGCTCCTGAAATCGCTCTTCGCACTCCTTTGACCACACGAATGGAGACTCTTTCCTAGTCAAGGCAGTGAGAGGCCTTACTAGGCTAGAGAATCCCTCTATGAACCTCCTGTAGTAGCCTGCTAACCCGAGGAAGCTTCTGACTTCCCTAACTGTCTTCGGCCTTGGCCAACTCAGAATTGCTTCTACTTTGCTGGGGTCCACTGAAATACCCTCTGCTGATACCACGTGGCCTAAAAATGCCACTCTGTCGAGCCAGAACTCTCACTTGGAGAACTTGGCGAACAAATGCTGATCTCTCAGTCTCAGAAGCACGAATCTCAAATGTTCCTCGTGCTCTGCTACACTTCTGGAGTAAACCAGAATGTCATCTATGAATACCACCACGAACCGGTCGAGACAATCAAGAAAAACCCGGTTCATCAAGTCCATAAAGATGGCTGGGGCATTGGTCAACCCAAATGGCATGACCACGAACTCATAATGCCCATAACGAGTCCTGAATGCTGTCTTGGGGACATCTCTCTCTGCTACTCTGACTTGATAATAGCCAGATCTGAGATCAATCTTGGAGAAAACTACTGCGCCTCTCAACTGATCAAAGAGGTCGTCGATTCTCGGCAGGGGATACTTGTTCTTCACCGTTACTCTGTTCAGCTCCCTATAGTCAATACACATCCGCATTGACCCATCCTTCTTCTTTACAAATAAAATCGGAGCTCCCCACGGTGAACAGCTCGGTCTGATAAATTTCTTATCCACCAGCTCCTGCAACTGCTTCTTCAACTCTTGGAGCTCAGCTGGAGCCATCCGGTACGGAGCCTTGGAGATAGGAGCCGCACCAGGGAGAAGCTCGACACTGAACTCCAACTCCCGATCTGGAGGTAACCCTGGTAACTCGTCTGGGAAAACATCTCTAAACTCTCTGACCACGGGCACCTCATCGATACTTGGCCCTACTGAACTACTACACACTACATTGGCCAAGTACCCTACACAACCCTGCCTCATCAATCTGCTCGCCTGGATGCACGAGATTATCATACTGTCTACTATGCCCTCACCAAAAATGAAACAATCAGGGCCTATGTGGAATCTAACCTTCTTTCTTCCACAATCTATCTCTGCATCATAATTCCCCAAGAAATCCATCCCCAAGATCATATCGAAGTCTGCTAACTCCAGCAGAATCAGATTAATAAGCATCTGTCTACCCATGATCTCTATCTGCTGATCTAGGAGGACTCTGTCACTCACCACAAAACTCCCATCTGGCATCTCTACTAGGATACTCCTATCGGCCACACTAGGGTCAACCCCTAATCTCTCTACTACTCCCCTGGAAATGAAACTGTGTGTGGCCCCGCAATCAACCAGTATAAATAAAGGAGTACCAAGATAGAGAATCTGACCAGTAACTGCATGGGGTATGGCATCTGCCTGCTCCTGACGGACAGCATAAACTCTGGCTCTGCCGCCGCCTCCACCTGAAGTGCTAGCACCACCTCTGAGAGCATCTGCTCCACCCCTCTCTGCTCTGAGTCCGCCTCGGGGTGGACCACCTCTGCCTCGGAACTGACCACCACTACCTCTACTGGGCCCAACACCAGCTCCACCTCTGGCTGGGCAATCTGCCATCATATGCCCTGGCTGGCGGCACATGTAACACACTATCTGGCCGGCGAGGCACTCTCCTGAATGACGTCTGCCACACTGAGAACATCGTGGCAGGGAAAACTGTGGTGCAGTCCTCTGCCTCTGAACACCCTTAGCTGATCTCTTAGCTGACAGTGGCCTCTTGCCCTTATCTCTCTCATCTGCCCTCTCGGCTACTCGGCTCATGGCGCCCATTTTCTGAAGACTGGCCTCTGATCTGAGGGCTCTCCCCAAAGCATCACTGAACAGCTGGGGAGGGTACGGTCCGGTCAGGACATCCCTGGATATTGCTGGATGCAGGCCATGGACGAACTTCTGAACTCGGCCCAACTCGGTCCCCGCCAAACTAGGGACAAATCTCGCCAAGGCATTGAACCTTGTGGCGTACTCCTGTACTGAACTAGGCCCCTGAACCAATTCAATGAACTCTTGGGCCTTTGAATACATCAACTCTGAACCCCGGTACTCGGCATCAAATAGCCGTCTGAATTATGCCCAGGTCATCTGCTGCTCAGGGATGGTAGCCCTAGCTAGGCCCCACCACACCTTGGCATCGCCTCGGAGATGGAATGTCACAAATCTGACCTTCTCTTTCTCTGATAACGTGAAGAGACCCATGCTACTCTCCACTGACTCAATCCACTCTTCTGCCACTACAGGATCTTTGGACCCACTGAACTTCATTGGCTGATACGGTCCTGGCAGATGGTAGATTGGATGAAGTCTACCTGATGAGCTTGTACCCACTGTCTCTGTACTAGTAGCCTGACTGTGCTCTCTGTACTCTGCTGGATACTGATATCCTTCTCTGACAGGCTGAGGCTGAAACTGATAACCCTCTCTGGCAGACTGAAACTGAAACGGATAAGCCTCTCTGACTGCCTGAGGCACTGAGTAATACTGAGGCTGAGGCTGAGGGTAATACTGCTGCTGATACTCTGGTTGAGGCTGAAACTGAAACTGAGACTGAAATTGTGGCTGATACTGTGGCTGAAACTGTGGCTGTGCTGGAAACTGATAAGCTGAATACTGAGGGGGATTAATGTTGGTTGGCTCTGGCACATTTCCCACACCAGCTTGCTGTAAACTCTCTCTGACAACATCCCCAATCATCTCTTTGAGCTGATCTGGTCTGATTGGCACATGGGAGGAACTCTGAGATCGCCGCCCCTCACTGACACTCATGGGACGGACAGGGGGACTACTACTGGCTTCATCTATATATCTAGGAACATAGGCTTCTCTATCTATAGCATCGCAAGCAAAAGGGGTTAGAAACACAAACATAGCAAAAACTGGAAAAGAATTACCTGACTGGTGCTGTGAGGAGGGTCTGGATGATGGCTGCGAAGGAGAGAAAGCAACACCACACACTTACAACTCAATCTCTACTGAAAATGGCACAGAGAAACGCTCTGATACCAACCATGTAGGACCCGCCGCCACGAGTACCCCTGCTACTAAAAGATACTGATCTTTTATTCAATAAACTGGAACTTGGGTACCCGAGACGGGAATCCTACGAAAAAGAAAATACTACTGCTGGTCTGCATTACAAGCGGAAGCTGAAACTAAATCTGAAATATACAATGAGCCCAATGGCTTTCATACATATGTGACTGCTCTGTACAACTGTTTTACATCTGAGTAAATATACATTTACAAAACGTACAAGTACAAGACCTCACAGGTCCAACTGAAAGTAAAATACAAACTGGAGAGTGTGTGTGGGGTCCTCCTCGCCAGCCTCAATCCACCCGCTCCTCGCCAACAGCAAACTGACCTGAAAAGGAAGGAAGAAGGAAAGGGATGAGTGATAAAGATCACCCAGTAAGCATTCCTTACTTCCCTCAACCCAAGCAAGCAGCAAACAAGGACATACATACCTGATCGGCCCTATTCATGCATCTAATCGCTTGCTGGCACTGAATTTGATTTATCTGATTACTGCTGTTATCTGATTATTCTGTTATCTGGTTACTGATTTCTGATTAATGCATGTCAATATGAATATATGAAATGACATGCTGAGCTGGAATCTGAAAATGACTGATGATGCATGTATCTGAGCATCTAACTGAATGTACCCGAAGGTACCTGCTGTGCTGATCAGGCTGATGAACACAGGGATTCGGCATCCTGACCAAGTGGGCTGAACATTCTAGCTACTGGCTAGAAAGCTGAAACTGATCTGCTGATATACTGCTGAGCTGACTGACTGGTGTCAGAAAGCTGGGTCCCACAGATGCCCCCTCGAGTTCACCCCAAAACTGAAACCCATAGATTGGGTTCTGACTGCTGAAAACTACTGAATTCGGATCCCTGGATCCTCATTCAGACTATATGCTATGCTCTGAATGCATATGCTTCTATTCTTAACTGAATTCTGAATTATCTGATGTCTGATTGCCTTTGGATGGATTACCAAACCTTTAATAAATCAATTTCTGAATTTCTGGAAGAAACTGGCTGACACACGGCCGTGCAAGGAAAGCACACGGTCGTGTAGCACACATACACGGCCGTGCAGGCAAAGGCACACGGGCGTGTGCCCCAGCACACGGGACCGTGTGTCGGTCGTGCGTCTGGGCGTGTGTGCTTCTGGAATTCTGGCCATTTCATGTAATAAATGGGACACACGGCCGTGTCCCTCAGGACACACGGTCGTGTCCCTGCGTTTTCTGCCCGTGTGCACTTCGTGCACACGGCCGTGTCCTTGCAGAAACAAGGGCACACGGGCGTGCTCTTGCGGGCACACGGTCGTGTGTCTTGTTCTGCTCAGACATGGCTCATCTGAAACGCACTGGAAACCAACTGATTCTCAACCAAACTGAAATTAACTGGAAATATGCATATATGGCACTTCTAATAACATATATCAATCATCAATCTCAACATCCATCCACTGCTACTGATTCCACCATTAACACATCAAGTTTTCTCACACTACACACACACAGCAAAGCATGCATGGTTCTGGGTGGAAAATAAGCATGGCAATCAACATATAATCATCATCTCATCATCATACATACATACAAGCATAGCATCTCAAGCTGGGAATGGAAACACACGTTTCCATCCACATCAAACAAGCTGGAAAACTGAAGGAGAGAGTAAGAAACACTTACCTCTCGACATGGCTGCTGGAAGCTTAAACTCAAGCTATTCTCTCTGATCTCTGGCTGGATTAGGAGCTACTGGAAGCTGGACTTCTCTCCTAGGGCTGGAAGCTGCTGAAAAGGAGAAGAAAGCTGGCTGAAATGGGTGAGAAAATGAAAGTCTCCCGTCTCTCTCTTTCTTTAATCCCACCTGCACGGGCGTGCAGGCTTGGCGCACGGGAGTGCACCTGGGAAAATGGATGAAATCCATTTCCCGCGCTTCGCATGATTAAAACCTCCCTAAAGGCATCATACGAAGGCCACACTGCTCTGGAAAATTACTAACTCACCCCTAAATTCTGATAAACTCCCAATCTATTCCTGAATTCTATTTCTAACCCCAAAACTCTACCCCTAAGGGCTTTTCTAAAACTGGGATGCTACATTTACCTTGACACATGAAAGGATGGATGACATAAAAAATTGGACATAAACTATTGATTATTCCCTCACTTTTCGAAGGTGTGTGATATAGCTTACAAAAATAACAAAAACTTGGCATTTCTAAATATCACTCATTTTTAAGGGGTTTAAGGCCTAGGATTAAGGGATCCATAATTTTAGTCAACTACCTTGGTGTGTAAGGGGGTGGATTGTGCAAAAACTGAGCAAAAAACCACTGGTCATTTCCTTACCATCAAAGTTTGTGCTACATAACCCATATAAATGACCAAAATGTGGTTTTTTTTTTAAAGGATTTCAATGGGTTTAGTGCCTAATATTTGGAGATCCACAGTATGATCATCTACCTTGATGCATAAGAAGGTGGATATGTAAAGTACTAAGCAAAATGTGTTGATCGATTCCTTGTCCTTAGAGGCGTGTATTATAAACAACAAAAATTGTCAAACTAGATGCTTTTAAAAATCACTTTTTTTTCAAAGGTTTAGGGCTTAGGAATTAGGACAATCTTTTACCTTTATGTATTAGGGAATGGATGATACAAAAAACTAAATAGAAAACATTGGTCATTCCCTAACCCTTTGAGGTCATGTGTTGTAACCTATAAGAATGGGCAAAACATGAGGTTTTTAGTAATACATAAATTTCAAAGGAGTTAAAGTCTACCATTGAGGGATGTTGGTACGATCATCTACCTTGATGCATAAAAGCATGGATGGTGTAAAAAACTAGGCAAAAACCCTTATTTATTCTCCTACTATTAGAAACATGTGTTATAACCTAAAAAAAGGGTCAAAACTGGGCGCTTTTGAGAATCACTCATTTTTAAGGGGTTTAGGCCCTAGGATTAAGGGATCCCTAATACGGTCCTTTACCTTGATGCGTTAGGGAGCGAATGATGTAAAAAAACTAGATAGAAAACATTAGTCATTCCTCTACCATCGGGGTCATGTGTAAGCTCATAAGAATAAGAAAAATAAGAGATTTTTAGAAATACATAAATGTCAAAGGGTTTAGGATATTGGGGGATATTGATGTAGTCATCTACATTGATGCATGAGAAGATGGATGATGCAAGTAACTGAGTAAAAACCCTCATTCATTCCCTCACCCTCATAAACATGTGTTATACCCACAAAAATAACCAAAACTAAACACTTTTGAAAATAATTCATTTTCAGGTGGTTTAGGGCCTAGGATTGAGAAATCCTTAGTGCAATAATCTAATTTGATGCATAAAGGGTAAATGGTGTGAAGAACTAAGTAAAAATCGTTAATCATTCTCCTACCTCTAGGGGTAGTATGTTATTGTCCACACCAAAATGACCAAAACTAGGTGCTTTTGAAAATCACTCATTTTTTAGGGGTTTAAAGACTAAGATAAGGAGATCTCTAGTATGGTTATCTACCTTAATGTGTGAAGGGGTGGATAAAGTGTAAAACTAGGCAAAAACCATTTGTCATTCCTCCACCATTGGGGGTCATGTACTATAGTGTAGCATCCCGGGTTTTTGTAGAAAAACCCTTAGGGATAGAGTTCTGGGGTTAGATTTATAACTGCGATTAGGGTGGGGGTCCTGAGAAGTTCAGGGGTGAGATGGTAGTTTTTCAGAGCCGAGTGGCCTTCGTATGATGCCTTTAGGGAGGTTTTAATCATGCGAAGCGCGGGAAATAGATGTTTATTCATTTTTCCTGGTGCACTCCCGTGCACAGTGCCCTGCACGCCCGTGCAGGTGGGTAGCAGGAGAGAGAGACGGGAGATTTATTAGTTTCTCACCCAGCAGCCTCCCATTTCCAGCTCAGTTTCTCTTGTTCTCAGCAGCTCCCAGCCCTAGATCAGATTTCCAGCTTCAAGCAGCTCCTAGTTCAGCTAGAGAGACCAGAGATCAGCTTGAGTTAGAGTTCCCAGTAGCCATGGCGAGAGGTAAGTGTTTCTTACTCTCTCCTTCAGTTTCCCAGCTTGTTTGATGATGCTAGAAACGGTGTTTCCGTTTCCAGTTTGCTGTGTTATGTTTGTATGTTGATATATGATGTTGAGATGATGATTATATGCTGATTTTCCACCCAGAAACATGCATGCTCTGTTTGTGTGTGTGTTAGTGAGAGAATTAGTTGATTTGCATGGTGGAATCAGCAGGAATAGATGAATGATGAAATTGATGATGTGTATGGGTTTATTGAAGTGCCTTGGATGTGTGATTATGTTTAATTTCAGTTTGGATGAGAAATGGATGTGTTTTGGATGGCCTTCTGCTTGTTCCAGGTGGGTGCTCGAGTTGCAGAGCCGGACACACGCCCGTGTGCCCGCAGACACACGCCCGTGTGCCCTGGATTCTGCAAGAGCACGCCCGTGTGCACGAAGTGCACACGGCCAGGTTTGCCGGGCGCACGACCGTGTGTCCTGAGGGACACGGCCGTGTGCCTGCTTTTTAGTTAAATTGCGCAGCAATTCCAGAGGAGAGCACGGCCAGACACACGATTGGGGCACGATCCCGTGTGTCTCTCCTGCACGACCGTGTGCTTGGCCCACACGCCCGTGCGTCCAGTGAATTTTTCCCAGAAAAGCCAAAAATTGATGTATAAAAGGTTTGGTAATCCATCCAAAGGCTAAATGACTTCAGATAATCCAGAAATCAGATATGAATGTAGCATATGCATAGCATGACACAGCATATAGCCTGAATGAGGATCCAGGGATCCGAATTCAGTAGATTTCAGCAGTTAGAACCCAATGTATGGGTTGCAGTTTGTGGTGAACTCGAGGGGGCATCTGTGGGACCCAACATTCTGACACCAGTCAGTCTGCTCAGCAGCAGCATAGCAGATCAGTTTCAGCAGATTCTAGCCAGTAGCTAGAATGTTCAGCCCACTTGGTCAGGATGCCGAATCCCTGTGTTCATCAGCCTGATCAGCAGCAGGTACCTTCGGGTACAGTTATAGATTCAGATGCATGCATCATCAGTCATTTTCAGTTTCCAGCTTAGCATGTCATTACATATACATATTGACATGACTAATCAGATACGCAGGTAATCAGTAATCAGATAACAGCAATCCAGATAATCAGTTGCAGCGCCAGCAAGCGACTAGATGTATGGATAGGGCCGAGGCCAAGTTTCAGTGTTAGTCTTGTGTGTGCTTGTCGTATGTTTGGGCGGGGGAAGTAAGGAATGCTTACTGGGTGATCTTTATCACTTACTCCCTTCCTTTTTCCTTCCTTTTCAGGTTGTGGTTGCTGCTGGCGAGGAGCGGGTGGACCGAGGCTTGCGGGAGGGGATCCCACACACTAGAGATCAGTTGTATTTTCAGCTTGGACCTGTGAGGTCATGTATTTGATGTATATTTTCAGAACAGTGTATGAATAGTTGTATATCTATGAATAGCCAGTTTGGGCTCATTGTATATTTATTTCAGTTTATTTTTCAGCTTCCGCTTGTACACAGATTGTACAGTAGCAGTAGTAGGGTTTTCTTTTCCGTAGGATTCCCGTCTTGGGTACCCAATTTCCAGTTTATTTAATGAAAGAATTTTATCGTTCAGCAGCAGGGGTACTCGGGGCGGCGGGTCCTACAAGTTGGTATCAGAGCGGTGTTCTCTGTGCCATTTTTAGTAGAGATTTGAGTTGTAAGTGTGTGGTGCTTGCTTTCTCTCCTTCGCAGCCATCGTCCAGGCCCTCCTCACAGCGCAGTCAGGTATTTCTTTCCAGTTTGAGCTGTGTTTTGTGTTTCTAACCCCTTGTTTGCTTGTAGATAGAGGAGAGTATCCCCCTAGACAGATAGATGAGCCCAGTAGTAGCCCCCCTGTTCGTCCTGTGAGTGTTAGTCATAGGCGACGATCTCAGAGCTCCTCCCTCCCTTGTGTCTGTGAGGCCAGCAGAGTTGAGAGAGATGATTGGGGAAATGATTAGAGAGAATTTGCAGCGAGCTGGTGTGGGAAATAGTTCAGAACCCACCAGAGTTACTCCTTCCCGTATGAAATTTATCAGACTTCGTCGGGAAGGTATTCTCAGCCTCAGTATCAGCCTCAGCCACCATTTCAGCCACAGTATCAGTATCAGTATCAGCATCAGTTTCAACCTCAGTCAGTCAGAGAGAGGTACCAGTCTCCAGCTGGGCTTACAGAATATGGTTACGGTATGAGTACCGAGGTAGCCGGTACTGTAGCATCCCAGTTTTAGAAAAGCCCTTAGGGGTAGAGTTTTGGGGTTAGAAATAGAATTCAGAGATAGATTGGGAGTTTAGCAGAATTCAGGGGTGAGTTAGTAATTTTCCAGAGCAGTGTGGCCTTCGTATGATGCCTTTAGGGAGGTTTTAATCATGCGAAGCGCGGGAAATGGATTTCATCCATTTTCCCAGGCGCACTCCCGTGCGCCAAGCCTGCACGCCCGTGCAGGTGGGATTAAAGAAAGAGAGGGACGGGAGATTTTCATTTTCTCACCCATTTCAGCCAGTTTTCTTCTCCTTTTCAGCAGCTTCCAGCCCTAGGAGAGAAGTCCAGCTTCCAGCAGCTCCCAATCCAGTCAGAGATCAGAGAGAATAGCTTGAGTTTAAGCTTCCAGCAGCCATGTCGAGAGGTAAGTGTTTCTTACTCTCTCTTTCAGTTTTCCAGCTTGTTTGATGTGGATGGAAATGCGAGTTTCCATTCCTAGCTTGAGATGCTATGCTTGTATGTATGTATGATGATTATATGTTGATTGCCATGCTTATTTTCCACCCAGAACCATGCATGCTTTGCTGTGTGTGTGTAGTGTGAGAAAACTTGATGTGTTAATGGTGGAATCAGTAGCAGTGGATGGATGTTGAAATTGATGATTGATATGTGTTATTAGAAGTGTCATTTATGCATGTTTCCAGTTAATTTCAGTTTGGATGAGGTTTGGGTTGGTTTCCAGCGCGTTTCAGATGAGCCATGTCTGAGCAGAGCAAGACACACGACCGTGTGCCCGCAGGAGCA